>AWOL01S0009605.1:1998-92012 GCA_000715115.1 Nicotiana otophora | reverse complement strand
ATATATATATATATATATATATATTTAACCAAGATATATAATTTAATTTTCTATTCCAAATAGAAAACTTTAATTTGTTTACAATATTAATTATATCCTCTGTGATAGCAAAGAATATAATAATATTCTATTTGGACTAAAATTTTATTTATTTATTTGACTAATTAAATTCCATAATTTAACTATCAAACAATAAAGTAATTAATTCTTTAGCAAAAATCAGAACATTTGTTAGTGTGTGACGACCCCATAGGTTCAATACTAAGCTGGTAGTAAATTGATCACATCAATATACTAATCAAGGATGGTTTCTAGCAACACTTCTTAACGATCGGATAAAATAAAATATACAATTTACTCTCAAGAACCCGTTGAAGAATAATGTAGTAATTCCTTTTGTCCTTATAGCTCTGGGTCACTCTAGAATATGATTCAACTGTCAAATCCTAATAGGCAACCAACTATGTGTTCATATCAAATATAATCGACCATTGAATGACCTAAGAAACTCTTTTCTTCTTTCATTCAATTGCCCCGGCCAAGGTCTTAATTTGGTCGGTTATAATTCATTACAACATGGAGATTAAACTCATTACCAAGAGTTGACAGATTCCATCTTGATCAATCACAAATTCTACAACTATTTAATCGTACCCATTATCCTTTCAACTATCACCCTAGGGCCATAGGTGTCTAGTATCGAAGCACAATAAATAACTTATCAATTACTATGATGATATCAGGTCAAAGGAAACTCTTACATCACATTCTTCAAGAGAATATCCTATTGACAGTTTATGGTAATTCTAACCATTAGAAATTATTCACTAAATCGGTTCAATGATCATATCTCTATTTGCATCATCTATTTATATTATTTAGTTGAGGAGATTAACTAATCTTTATCCCATAAAGACGATCACATAAACATTGATCTAACCGGATTACTAATGTCCAAATTAATAATCCTACGATCAAGAAAAAAATTTAGATTAAGTTGTAAGAGACTTTACTCTTATTATCACGATCTCCATCATGATGACAAGTCTCGAAATTTAATCAAGGACCTTATTAAATTAATCAAGAAATTAATAATAACTATGTTAAACGAATATCAAATGCCATATATTTTTATATCAAATAACATTCACAAATATATGTTCAAATTATCAAATATGATACTGGATCTAGGGCATATCTAATATATCCCTAACACGTGCACCATTGGCCGTTGAGGATTTCTTAGTTGCAAAAAAGGTATAATACTATTGTTTACCCTTAAAATTGAATAACAAGTAAACTTATAATATGGTTCTAAGGACACGTGATTTCACCTAATACTAATTTATAAATGTGAGGATGAGTAATAGAAATTAACAATAAAGTAAAGCAAACCAGTGTTAGAATGAAACTCAGCCCTCGAGTTTGGACACCCTCGAACTGGTTGGTGCAAGAATTATGAAAGTATAACAAGCTGAATAACAATGGTGAGAACAATAAAAAGAATGATATTGCTTTTTGTGACGGTTGTTGTCTGTCAACCATCCCCTACAAATGATTAGAACCCCCCTTTATATAGTAGAGGAGTTCCACTTATAGTACAATTCTAATTACAGAAAGAAACTCTATGTGTAAATACTCGGACTGTCGTTTTGAGCATTTGCACTTCGCTTGGTAGTTTGGGGGCACGAGTAGCTCTGTATGATGTATTAGGACTTGTGTGCAAAATTCGAGTTCATTCTGAGTTGATTAGATATGTTTCAGCGCGAGTTTTTAGAAGTCGAAAGTTCGAAAGTTCATTATGTTTGATTTGAGGTGTGTTTCATCATTTCGATGTTATTATGCATGATTTGAGGCCTCGAGTAAGTCTGTGTTATGTTATGGGACTTGTTGGTATGTTCGTACGGGGTCCCGAGGGGTTCGGGTGAGTTTTGGATAGAATTGGGTTGTATTGCACTCGTTTTTCTTATGTTTCGACGTCGTTTCTTTAAGCATAAATGGTACCACATTGAATAAATGAGCTCCGATTTCTGTTTTAGTTAAAGTATTACATCCGTATCGTAATTACTGATCCGTAGCAAAAATAATCATCGAATGCAGACAACGTATGAGGATTTTATGGTCATTTTACTAAGAATTGGGTTGCCAGATTTTTCAGATTAATTACGAAATTGTCACTCACTTCGTATTTAAAAATCTGCACTATTTCCAAATACTGAAACCAACATATCTCCTTCATTATAAGGTCAAATGGAGTGATTCAAAAGCCTATCTTGACTGAAATTTCACAAAAAATCCATTGTAGGCATCAAAAGCTAGTTTTGGGATCATTTGTCATGCAAAACAAGGCAGAACAGCTGGGGGAAAGTATTTAATATCGAAGGTTTGTTCATTTGGTCATATTTTGAGTTGGGGAGCTCAAATTTGGACAATATTTGGAGGAGCTTTTCATCATATGGATTGGGGTAAGTGTTATATACGTGATGTTGGTTATATTTCATGAAACCAACTTCGTTTTTAGCATTTGATTGATGATTTCAAAGTGAAATTTGGGGGTTTTGTCTAAAATTTCATAAAGTGAATTTTGAGTTTTGAACATCGATTCGGAGTAGGAGTTGAGTAAAACTAGTATGGTTAGATTCGTAATTGAATGAGTTGTCGTATTTTATGAGTTTTGTTGGGTTACGAGGCGCGGGCCCGGGAAAGGCTTATTGGTCGATTTTAGGCTTTTGATTAAAGATTCGACCTTTTTCAATTGGGATTGGTTCCTTTAGCATTGTTTGATGTATTTCAGTTGTTTTTAGTTAGTTTCGAGCCATTCGGATGTCAGAACACGCGGGATGGCATTTTTGGAGCATCGCTTGGCTTGCTCGATATTGGAATTGGCTTGTTCGAGGTAAGTAACTGTTCTAAACTTAGTGTTGAGGGTATGAAACCCCGAGTTACATGCTATGTGATTGATGATGAGGTGACACACACGCTAGGTGACGGGCGTGTGGGCATGCACCCGGTGAATTGTGACTCCTTTGTTTTCATGGCACTGTTTAGTGGCCCTATTTTGTTGATATCTGTGTTTTCACCACGTGATTAACTAAGTAAACTGTGAATCATGCTAGCCATCATGTTTGGCCTTATGCTTATATTGTTAGGACCCATAGTGGTCGCTTCTTACTGTCATCTCACTTATTTCATTGATATTTCGTACTCAGTCATATTCATGCATTCATATCATATCTCAGTCTCAGTTGTTGTGTATTAATATATCATATCATTGTTGTCGGGCTAGTTTCATGACATTTTGAGCCCGTGAGTGAGACTGGCGAGAGTGATTACTGAGAGAGGCTGAGAGCCTGTTTATGAGTGACAATTATGGGATCGGGCTGCACGACGTAACGGTTATATTGATGATTATGATAGCGCTTGGGCTGTAGGAGCCCCTCCGGAGTCTGTACACACCCCCAGTAAGTACGTATGATATTATTGAGGGATGGATTTCCCTGGACATGGATTTGTCCAAAGTACCTGATACCTGGAGATGGATTTCTCCACAGGGTTGGATTGCCCTTTTTCCTCGGTACTGGGTGACATATAGTCAGTGTTATATATGTTCTGGGATGGATTTCTCTGGGCCGTATAGGCCATATACAATACCGAGTGATTGAGCATGATGAGTGGAAAGTGTGAGACAGTGAGATTGAGTACTTTGAGAGTGTGAGTACATGATTCATCTCTGAGATACATGGCATTGGCATGCACACATGACATACATGCATAGAGATAAATTTTTCCTCATGTTGTACGGTATCACGTCATTCATGAATGTTTATACATTGATATGTGTACATAGAGAGGTACTTCACACTTGCTATATGGAAAGAAAACGAAACATCTAATTTATTGTGGAAAGGATGTTTGGGAAAATTTACGGTTTTCAAATTATCTCATGTTTTACGACGATTTCGTAAAGGATTTAAGTTTTCATTGATATTCTTGAAAAGTGGAACTATTTTCAAAACATTGTGAAAAAGCTGAGCATTTTTATCGCTGAGTTACTTTCTTATTTATATGCTCTACGTTGTTATGAACTGCTATTGGTTATTGGTGTTGGACCCGGCCTATGTTCCAGCTCGTCACTGCTTCCAACCTAAGGTTAGGTTTGTTACTTACTCAGTACATGGGGTCGGTTGTACTGATACTACACTTCTGCACTTTGCGTGCAGATGTTGGCTGTTGTTGTTGCTGTGCTCGATGGTTGCCGGATTTGAAGATGTACCTGCGTTCCTATTGTAGTTGCCACTTGTTAATGGTAGCCTTAGATTTATAAAAACTCTGTTTATGTACTTTTCAAACAGAAGATGTATTTACTTCATATCAGCTTTGTAAACTTTATTCTTACAAGCTCATGATTTGTACTATCAGTCCTTGGGAAAGGTTTAAGATTCAGAAAATTCCTTTGTTTGATTGTCTTATCACTATTATTGAAATTGAATAGTTATTAATTGGCTTACCTAGCGGGTTGGGTTAGGTGTCATCGCGACTAGCGGATTTTGGGTCGTGACACCATGATTAGCTAATTAACCGTTTTAGGTTTGATCTATTCCGAGATTTACGCCTTGATCCTCGACCAGTCACCGAGATTTACACCATGATCCTCGGTCAGCCACGAATATCTTGCCTTTCTGTTATTATGCTATCTCCGATCTTGCTCGATGTCTGTCTCATTTGGTTTCGATCGCTACTAGCCTCGATCTCGACATGTATCTCAGTTCTAAGCTTGGTACCTTATCCTCGTGATATGGCCAATTCCGTTATGAGACCGTCCTTCGATGCAAACCCCTGGTCTTGGTCAAACAATAAAATCGGGTGGGCCTGGTTTTAACCGTATACAGATAGTCCCCTCGTTGTTTTGGAGCGTAATTACAAGAAACAAATTGAGCCTTCAATTTTCTACCTTGGCCTGTCATGACATCATCCTTCTGACGTAAGCGACGGAAGTAACTGAAGTGTCCCATCTATACAGTTACCAAGGCATTAAATACACGTCAGTCGATGGTCGGCCACCGCCAATATTGAACCGTCATTGTAAAATTTATAAATAGCCCCTCTCTCCACCATTTCGAACTTTTACTTTCAAATTTCTAATCTCCAAAGCTTTTTATATCTTCTAATTTCTTCATCTGCAAATCTACGATTTTCACTGCTACCATCTTCTCAAAACACCAAATCTTATCATCTCCATCTATTTTTAACTTCAAACCCATACAAAAATGGCAAAAACATCAAAAATTATTCCTCAAAAGGAACATGCTTCTTCATCGCGGCCGGCCGGCGACAAAACACCGGTGGAACCACGACCTGAAGAGTGTGTTCCTGGGGGGTGTGTTCTCACTTCTGACTTTAATACCGATAAAGCCTCATCGATTCTTGGTCGATGTGAACTAGTGTCGAGGTATATATGCTCGATAACCGAAGGGTACCTTAAGCAGGTAAGGAAAGACTGCAACTGGAAAGGCAAATAAGTGGTGACCCCGATCCCGGAAGAAGACATTACCACCCATGTGGAAGGGTTTTTAAGTGTTTACACTTACCCTTTCACGCTGGGCCCCCTCGACCCCGTCGTCATTAATTTTTGTCGTCAGTATCAAATAACCCTAGGCCAAACCCATCCTTCTTTTTGGCAATTGTCATTCTGCTCTGATTCTTCGTGAGCAAAGTCGAGGGGATGCCTTTCACCCTCGACCACCTCATCAGGTTATACAACCCCCGCCTCTATTGAGGCGGGTTAATAAAACTCCAACATCGAGCCACCAAAGTGCTGTTCTCGAGCATATACGAGAACAAGGACCGAGGCTGGATGGGCCGGTTCATTTGGGTAAGGACTTCCGACCTAGTCCCGGCCGAGAAGATGCCATTTCCCGAGAAATGGAATATGAAGCGTAAGTACAATCCCACTGTTAGTTCTATTTATTATTTTTCCCATTTGCTTCTTCTTATCGATATCCCTTTCCGTGATGTAGCAGTTGCTTGGATGCCTGGTGCAATTCCTAACCTCAAGAGCTGGGTTCGGGACCTGGCCTCGACCTCTACGTACGCTAAGCGCTCGTGGAGGGATTTATCAAAGGGCCGATGGGAGGACAAAATTCATGGTAAGCCCCTTTTCCATCTCTTTGATGGATCTGTCAAGGCATTTCACACTTAATTTCTTTTCATATAGGCCTTGGCAAAGATGCTGTTATGAGGCCCCTATCTGGTGAGGAGGAGATTTCGATCCCCGCATCGAAACCGGCGAAGGACAAAAAGAGGAAAACGACCTCACCCTCCGAGGATCTAGAACCTAAGAAAAAGGTATCTCGTAAGCCGAGGAAGAACATCATCCTCCTAACCGAAGATTATGTTCGGCGTCTAAGGGAGGAGGATGAAGAAAAGGAAGAAGACGACTTCGGGCTGGTGGCCCGAGCGGGAATGAGCACTGAGGCCCCAAAGGCCACTGAATCGGTGAAGGCTGCAGAGACTCTGTCTCGAGATGAGGAGATATCGGGAAAAGACTTTGGCGAAGTCCCCGAGTCATCAAGGATCGAAGATGCTTCCCACCACACTGAGCCAATGGTGGGTATGGCCGTCAAGGCCCCTTAAGATGAGGAGAGCTCCCCGAGTGATCCACTCGGGGCAATAGAAATTGGAGGCTCCCCGCTGCCCCCCTCATTTTCTGAGGAGATCATTCAAGAGGCTCGGGCCTTGAAGACCATCTCCATCTAAGGATCCCACAGAAAGGAGGATCCCTTCCGCGATTACTTTACTGGGGTCGAAAATGCTACCAGCCTGAGTGACTTGGAAGTCTCGAGGAAGGACTCGGGCGAGGCATCGAGCCTTTTCAATGAAGCGCAACAAACTCTAAATAGGGTAAGCCTTAACTCCCCTTGTTGGTATTACCTTTGTGTTTATTTTTCATTTTCTAACTTTTTTTGTTTTTTCGGCGTAGGCCTCAGCGCTTCATCGGGAAGCATTTTCTCGGTCTTGAGCTGAGCTGAGTTGATACGAGGCTGACATTCAAAGGCTTACCGATGAGAGGAATGCCCTCAACCTTCTCGGCAAGCAAAAAGAAGAATAGATCAAGGACCTACGAGCCGAGTTGGCCATGGCTCACAAAGCTCAAACCGACCTGATCAAGCAGGTAATGAAAATCTTAAAAGCTCATGGGATCGATTCGGGAGCGGTGGCTAACATTTCGATCTCATAGCTGCAGCAGAAGATCGAGAGGATCAAGCAATTCTGCGAAGAGATAGATACGATAAAGGCGGAGTCCTTGGGGTGGAAAGAAGGTATAGACCGCTTTGCTACAGAAAAAGAGACTTCTCGAGCCCAATTATCATCGGTTGAAAGTCAGCTTCAAGGTATGAAGGAGAAGATCTTGACTCAAGCAAGGAAAATATAGGATCTCGAGGCTCGATTGGCTTCCGACCTTTCCAAGGCCAAATCTGAAGCCAAAAAAGCCAAGGCTGAGGTAGATGCGATCATGGCCGTCTACCTGGCCGACGCTGACAAGTCCAAGCAAGAGAGGCAGCTGAGACCGCTCAAACCCGAGCATATTGGATTGCCGAACTTGACAAATGCCAATCTCGGAGGGAAACCCTCGAGGAAATCCACGCTCGAGGTTTTGATCTTACCAACGAGATAGTAAAGGCTAGAGAGCATGAAGCTGGAGCGCTGGCCACTTCCGATGAAGATGCTGATGATGGCAGCAAGAGCGGGTCTGGGAATAGGGAGGACCTCGATGAAGAAGAAGCTGCCCCCGGAGAAGATCATGAACCTTAAGATTTTTCACTTTTGATCTTTTGTATACGATCCTAATCGGACCTTGTAAATATTCTCATATATATAAAGATCTCTTTCCTTTCCGACTTGTCTTTATTTCATTTATGCTTTGTGAAAATTTTGTTCATAAGTTCAAGGCTTAGGCAATTTGATCGAAACAGAACTAGTGTAGTTTTTATAATCGAGTGAGTACTTGATTGAACGCGGAGTAGGGTGACCCTTAGGTTTTAATTGAGTGAGGATGATTTCTCAAAACAAAACTAGTCCTTTAGGCTCTTGAACTAAGCCGATACGACCATAGCAAAGAGAATGGCTCTCTCCCTATTTTCGGCTTGAAGAGTTCATTGTTTAATCATATAAATTCTGTTATGCCTTAGAACGAAATAAAGGATTTGCTCGAGAGTTCGAACGGTTTCGTACCCATTAGGATTTTCAAGGGTCGATATTATCGAGACCCTTTATTTCATAATGCCTTAGCATAAAATAAAGAATTTGTTCGAGAGTTCGAATGACTTTGTACCCATTAGGGTTTTCGAGGGTCGATATTATCGAGACCCTTAGAAATTTAGCTGAGGGTAGCCTTTTTAACCGGTTTGTAAAAATATTAGAAGGCTTGTTTAATAACGAAAATCGGACGTCTCCGAACCGTGTTAATTTGGCCCTAGCCTTTAACTTGGGATTCGCATTTTGGGCTTGTTCCCCTGTTATACTTCGAACTTGTTTGAAGTATCAATCCCCGAGTGGGGTGGTCGTGGCCTATAAAATTGAGGATTGCCTTTTTAAGGTCTTACGATTTCGAGGTTTAGTAATTCGATCATGTCGATTTTTTGGACGGCAGTCCCTGAGTATCGGGTAAATTGTTTGAACTTCAGTTGTGCTCGGCCCTTAAGCCAGTTTCAACAATAGATCATAAATATGAAATTGTAAAGTATACATTTTTCTAAAGCATGGAACATATGGTAAGGAAAAATACTTCTTTTAACAGATCATACATGCGTACATGTTTTGCCATTAGGGTTCGAGTAATCTACATAGACACGGTTCATTTGACCGTTTGGTCCTCTACAAAATTTACCTATCGAGACCCTGTCGACACGAAGTATTTTCCTTGTAACTATCCGAAGGTGATGCCCCCCAGTATTCGAGGTTAATTGTAAAGGAGCCTCGGATAATGTTGAATTGCTCTAAATTAGCACGAACAATGGTTACCTCATTAAAAACCTCGCCGGAAAAACACATTTGGGACACAAACCGGTCTAAGGGAAAAAGAGTGCAACACGTGCTTTCATACCTAAGTATTCCGTGTTTAAAGAATCCTTTGATGTCTCCGATTAAACACCTGCAAATAGTTAGTATAAAATATAAATGAAAATGGAGAAGGTCGTACCTTAACAGTAATATCGTTTGAGGAGTGATATGTTCCAATTGTTTGGTAATTGTTCGTCGTTCATCATGCCAAGTTTGTAGGATCATTTTCTGATGATATCGAGGACCTGGTATGGTCCCTCCCAGTTCCGTCCAAGTTTTCCTTCATTTGGTTCTCGAGTATTGAGGGTGACCTTCCTCAGAACCAAGTCCCCAATTTTGAAGAGTCGAAGATTGGCTCTTCGATTGTAGTACCTTTCGATCCGCTGTTTCTGTGCGGCCATTCGAACAAAGGCAGCTTCCCGTTTTTCATCTAGAAATTCGAGGCTTGTATTCATAGCCTCATGATTTGACTCTTCCATTGCATATCGAAACCTGACGATAGGTTCCCTGACTTCAACCAGGATCAGAGCTTCAATGCCATATACTAAAGAAAATGGTGTTTCCCCCGTACTGGATTTTGACGTCGTTCGATACGCCCAAAGGACTTTAGGCAATATTTCTCTCCATTTTCCTTTAGTGTAGTTCAATCTTTTCTTTAGATTTTGAATGATGGTTTTGTTTGCCGATTCGGCCTGTCCGTTCCCACTAGGATGATATGGCGTCGTCATGATTCTTTTTATGTTGTGACCGTCGAGAAATTTTGTCACTTTGCTGCCAATGAACGACTTTCTAATATCGCATACGATCTCGGCAGGCATCCCGAATCGACATATAATGTGGTTCCAGATGAAGTCTATGACTTCTTTCTCTCTAATTTTCTCGAAAGCCTACGCTTCAACCCACTTAGAGAAATAGTCAGTCATAAATAAAATAAATTTAGCTTTATATGGGGCCGATGGCAGAGAGCCGACGAAATCCATTCTCTACTTCATGAATGGCCATAGGGATAAGACTGAGTGGAGTTACTCTCCGGGTTGGTGAATCACCGGCGCGTACCTTTGACATTTGTCGCACTTTTGAACAAACGCTTTTGTATCTTTTTCCATATTGGCCCAATAGTATCCTGCTCTGATGACTTTGCGAACCAATTATTCGGCACCGAAATGATTTCCACAAGTGCCCTCGTGGATTTCTCGTAGGACGTAGTCGGTATCTCCTGGTCCCAAACATATTGCCAATGGTCCATCGAACATCCTTCTATACAATGTTCCGTCTTCGGCCAATGTGAATCGTGCGACCTTCGTACGTAGAGCCCTGGATTCCTTAGGGTCCGATGGAAGCTTCTCGTTCTTTAGGTATCCGATATATTTGTTCCTCCAATCCCAGGTCAAGCTCGTGGAGTTGATTTCGGCGTGGCCTTCTTCGATTACTGAACTTGAAAGTTGTACGACAGTCCCCGAGCTGATCTCGTCGTCTTCGACTGATGACCCCAAATTTGCGAGGGCATCGGCTTTGTTGTTTTGTTCTCGAGGCACATGCTGTAGAGTCCATTCTTTAAACCGATGCAGAGTCACCTGTAGTTTGTCCAAGCATCTCTACATTCTATCTTCTCGAACCTCAAAGGTTCTGTTGACTTGGTTTACCATAAGCAAGGAGTCACATTTGGCCTCGATGAATTCTGCTCCCAAACCTTTAGCTAGCTCGAGACCTGTAATCATGGCCTCATACTCGACCTCATTGTTAGTTAACTTGGTAGTTTTGATAGCTTGTCTAATTGTATTACTTGTGGGTGGCTTCAAAACAATGCCTAACCCCAATGATGTACCCGACTTTATTAATAGTTCCTTTTCGACCTCGGGTACCAAGGCTGGCATAAAGTCGGCCACGAAGTCCGCTAAGTTTTGAGACTTGATAGTCGTTCGGGGTCGATACTCGATATCGTACCCACTGGTCTCGACGGCCCATTTGGCCAATCGGCCCGAAAGTTCGGGCTTATGCAAAATATTGCGAAAGGGATAAGTAGTCACCATGCAGATCGGGTGACACTGAAAATATGGTTTTAATTTCCTAGAAGCGCTTATTAGGGCAAGCACTAATTTTTCTAAGTGTGGGTACTGGGTCTCGGCCTCACCTAGAGTTCGACTAACATAATAAACAGGGAATTGCATACATTGCTCTTCTTGAACTACAACTCCACTTACCGCGATTTTCGAAACTGCCAAGTACAAGTATAGTTGCTCGTCCGCTATCGGAGTATGAAGCAGTGGCGGGCTCGAGATGTACTGCTTTAGTTCTTCCAATGCTTGTTGGCATTCCGGGGTCCATGCAAAATTATTGTTCTTTTTGAGCAGTGAGAAGAACCTGTGACTTATATCTGAAGACCTCGAGATGAATTGGCCTAGGGCAGCTATGCGCCCTGTTAATCTTTATACGGCCTTAACATTATCCATGACTGTGATGTCTTCGATTACCTTTATCTTATCGGGATTGATTTTGATACCCCGATTTGATACCACAAAGACGAGGAATTTGCCTGAGCCGACCCCGAATGCACATTTCTCCGGGTTGAGTTTCATGTTGTATTCCTTAATATATCGAAGGCCTCCTGCAAATGTGTTAAATTGTCCTCTGCTCGCAGGGACTTAACTAGCATATCATCAATATAAAGTTTCATTGACTTACCTATTTGTTCTTCGAACATTCGATTTACTAAGCGTTGATAAGTGGAACCAGTATGTTTTAGTCCAAACGGCATTACATTATAACAATAGGTGTTGTACTTAGTGATGAACAAAGTCTTTTCCTGATCTTCCGGGTTCATTTGTATTTGATTGTACCCGAAGTAGGCATCGAGAAAACTAAGAATCTCGTGGCCGGCCGTGGCATCGATCATGCGATCAATATTCGATAGAGGAAAAGAGTCTTTAGGACATGCTTTGTTTAAATCTTTATAGTCTACGCACATTCTAAGTTTATTTCTCTTTTTAGGGACTACGACTACGTTTGCTAACCATTCGGGATATTTTACCTCCTGAATATACCCTATTTTGAGAAGTTTGGTTACCTCGTCATTGATAAATGCATGTTTTACCTCGGATTGGGGTCTTCTCTTTTGTTTTACCGAGCAGAACTTCGAGTCCAAGCTCAGTCGATGTGTAGCAATTTCCGACGGGATCCCTGTTATATCTTAATGGGACCAAGCAAAACAATCCATTTTTTTGATAAGAAATTTGATGAGTTTTTCCCTGAGCTCAGGGGTTAACCCCGTACCCAGGTATACCTTTAGATCGGGTAGGTGCTCGATCAGTACGACTTTCTCCAACTCCTCGACCGTCGATTTGGTGGCATCGGAATCCACGGGGATTATGAAGGATCGAGGGATCCAATAGTCATCGTCCTCGTCCATTCCCTGCTTCTCCGATTGAGTCGAGGCCGGTAGCTGTGGTTGCTATTTAGCTTCATATTTTCCTTTGGACCACAATCCTTTTGTTGATGAAAGCATCGATACCGGTATCACTTCGTCAATGGCAAACATCTATTTAGCAACATAATGTTCCCCATACACTATATTTACTCCATCTGGTGTTGGGAACTTCAGCATTTGGTGAAGGGTTGAGGGGACCGCCCTCATATTGTGAATCCAGGGTCTTCCGAGCAGTGCGTTGTATCTCATATCGCCTTCGATCACATAGAACTTTGTTTCTTGAATAATTCTGGCTACATTTACTGGTAGGATGATTTCACCTTTAGTTGTTTTGCTTGCCATGTTAAAGCCACTGAGAATCCGAGCTGCGGGTACGATCTGATCTTGTAGGCCGAGCTGCTCCACGACCCTCGATCGAATAATATTGGCCGAAATTCCTAGATCAATTAAAACACGTTTAACTTGAATTTTATTCATAAGGATAGAGATTACCAAAGCATCATTGTGGGTTTGTGAGATTCCTTCTGCTTCCTCATCATTGAATGATAAAGCGCCTTCTGGCACATAGTCTCGAGTTCATTTTTCTATAGTGATTGATACTTTAGTGCATTTGAACACGGGCCCTTGTAGAATATCGATCCCACCAACGATCATATGAATCACGTGTTGTGGTTCTTCCTGCTCATTTTTCCTGTTTGCGTCTCTGTCTCTGAAATGGTTTTTAGCCCGGTCTCTCAAGAATTCTAGAAGATGACCCTCGTTGAATAGACGTGCCACCTCCTCCCTTAGTTGTCTGCAGTCTTCGGTTTTATGACCATGTGTACCATGGTATTTGCATGTTTTATTGGGGTTCCTTTGGGATGGATCGGTTTGTAGAGGTCTGGGCTATCTAGTATCTTTGATTCTCCCAATGGCTGACATAATACCTGATGCATCGATGTTGAAGTTGTATTCTGACAATCGTGGTGCTTTTGTGGGATTGGAATGTTTATCAAAGCCATTTTTGCTCATGAGCCCTCGAGAGCTCGGTCTTCGATCATTCCTTCGATCACTTCGGATGGATTACGTCCTGGGCCGCTGTTTCTACAATATGCATTGTATGGTAGATACCGATCTCTACTCGGCCGGGGTTCTCTGTCGATGTCCCTTTGAGTTCTGTTGACGGACCTGTTTGGATAAGCGAAATCGGAAGGGGTCATCAATTGATCGTCCTCGATCCTGATCTTTGACTGGTACTGATTATGTACATCGGCTCAGGTTACCGCTGGATATTCAATTAAATTCTGCTTTAGCTGTCGTGATGCCACCGAACTTCGTTCGTTCAAACCTTGAGTAAAGGCCTGAACAGCCCAATCGTCTATGACCGATGGTAGTTCCATGCGTTTCATCTGAAACCGAGATACGAATTCCCTCAACATTTCGTTGTCTTTTTGTTTTACCTTGAAGAGATCTGATTTTCTAGTCGCAACCTTTATTGCTCTAGTATGTGCCTTTACAAAGGAGTCTGTAAGCATGGCGAAGGAATCGATGGAATTAGGCAGCAAATTGTGGTACCGTATCATTACTCCTTTCGACAAGGTTTCTCCAAATTTCTTCAGTAGAACATATTCAATCTCATCGTCTTCTAAGTCATTTTCCTTTATTGCTCATGTATAAGAAGTGACATGCTCATTAGGGTCAGTGGTTCCATTGTACTTAGGAATTTCTGGCATTCGAAATTTCTTCGAAATGGGTTTTGGTGCCGCACTTTGAGGGAAAGGCTTCTGTACAAATTTCTTCGAATCCATACCTTTTAGAATCGGCGGTATTTGGTCAACCCGGGAGTTATATGTCTCTACTTTCTTGTCATTTGCCTCGATTTTCTTTTCTCCCGATTCAATCCGTTTAGTGAGCTCCTCGAACATTTTCATAATAGCGGGGTCAGTCCCAGATTCGTTGGCATTCGACCTTTTCGGCATAGGCTCGGCCCTTTGAACGACTTCTGGTTCGATCCTACTCGGTGTTCGGTGTTGATTTTGTAGTTGTGCTATAGCGGCCTGTTGAGCCTGTAACATTTTGAATATCAATTGGAGGCTAACTCCACCATCTTCTCTGCCCTGCGTACCTCGACCACCTGATAGAACTTCCCTGTGTATACTACCTTCGGGCTCAACGCCCAAATTTGCATTTAGGGCGACATGTGGATATTACCCTACCTCCTCCCTGATTTGCAATTGGTTCTCCCTCGAGGTTGGCCTGAGGCACCTCGATTCCTGGGGCGGCTATATAGTCATTTTTTCTGTGAAATCCAAGGGTGTTGTCACCATGTATAGGTACTGTTTGTGAGTTTGACATATTTGTCCTGAAAATAAAGATTTTTACGAGAACAAGTGTAAAGCAGTGTATGTTATTAAAATTAGTATCAAGCAATCACTATTATCCTTAGCCCCACGGTGGGCGCTAAATTGTTTACCCTTAAAATTAGATAACAATTAAACTTATAATATGGTTCTAAGGACATATGATTTCACCTAATACCAATTGATAAATGTAAGGATAAGTAATAGAAATTAACAATAAAGTAAAGCGAACCAGTGTTAGAATGAAACTCAGCCCTTGAGTTTGGACACCCTCGAACTGGTTGGTGCAAGAACTATGAAAGTATAACAAGCTGAATAACAATGGTGAAAACAATAAAGAGAATGATATTGCTTTTTGTGTCTGTCAATCGTCCCCTACAAATGATTAGAACCCCCCTTTTATATAGCAGATGAGTTCCACTTATGGTACAATTCTAATTATAGAAAGAAATCCCATGATTAGCTAATTAACCGTTTCTGATTTGATCCATTTCATGATTTACACCATGATCCTCGACCAATCACCGAGATTTACACCATGATCCTCGGTCAGCCACGGATATCTTGCTTTTCTGTTATTATGCTATCTCCGATCTTGCTCGATGTCTGTCTCATTTGGCTTCGATCGCTACTAGCGTCGATCTCGACAGGTATCTCGGTTCTGAGCTCGGTACCTTATCTTCGTGATATGACCTATTCCGTTACGAGACCGTCCTTCAATGCAAACCCCCGGTTTTGGTCAAACAGTAAAATCGGGTGGACCTAGTTTTAACCGTATACAACTATGAAAGAAAAAAAAAAGAATGACAAACTCAACCTCTTTCATACTTAGCTTGGTTTACACTCTCCATGAGTCTTCTGAGTCGGAACATGCTATCATTAGCATTTGCTGACAACCATATTTGTGTAAGTTTTATTAATCGTTGGACCCGTATTTGATCTAAGATTATATTGTCTATCTCCAGGATAGTTGTTTTTATGGCCGCTTTGAGTCAAGTTATTTGTGCAAAGGGGATGATATCGATTTTGAGAGTTGGATTTCAAACATCACAGTTCCCAATCTCAAGAGTGTTAAGATTGTCTACTCCATTGGAATGTGTAGCGAGCCATATGATAAGCTTTTCGAACTTTCGGAATTTTTGCTAAAAGAATGCAATGGCTTTGGAGAAGTTCCTTCTCGTAGCAAAGAGAAGAATATGCTGGCTTTGTTCTAAGAATTATGTGTCCCCATATTCGTCACGATTGCCTTCAAATTTATTAGGTTGTCGAAGACCCTCCACCAATTTTATGATGATTTTCCATTAGATAAATCTCAATGACTAGAATGGAAGTTGTTTTAATTTGTTTCTCGGCACCGCAGAAATGGTGCTTTAATTATGTTTTATCTTTTGATTTACTGCTTATGAATTATGAATATTTAACTTATTGTAAATAAAAAATAATGCTCTTTTTATTACCCCTCATATATGGCATGCCAAGCCTTGTGGATGTTTTATTTCTTACGAAGTGTTGGTTTATGGTACTCTAGACGCTTGAAATTTTCATGCAATTTTCGGTGGATGGGCAGATCCAGAAATTATATTTATATTGGGCTCATTTAAGGTTGTGACTTGCTAGCTTTGTCACATAGCATCAAATTTCTTTGATTGGAGATGGTTCCTTAATTTGGCTTTTTTCTTGTTTTTGGTATATCTTTTATATTCATCTTCATTTTGGTTAACAAGAATAATCAGTGACTAAATGTACCTAGTTTACTGATTAAAGATGTAATTAAATGTTTTTTCATGAATCTTTCTGATTAGTGCGTAACTAGCTGTATTTCTCAAACTTCAGTGATCGTAAATAGTGAAAGGAGGAAAAAGTAGAGGAAATTGTTTTTTTGGGATAAGATTAGAACCTTATATTTCACTCGTGTAGGAGAACTGCAACCACTGCTGTAGTTCTAATCTCATCTGCAGACATCGGAAGTAAGCTTCGAGCCATGAAATGAAAAAAATATGGTAAGGAACGGTTTCTCCTTTAACAGATCTTACGTGGTAAAATTTGATATAGTCGGGTTCCAATATGAGTAAAATTTGATATAGTCGGGTTTCAATATGTGTACAGAACACTAAGGGGTCGTTTGGTTGGAAAACAAGTTATCTCAGGATTAGTTATCCTCGGATTGTTATCTCACATTTCATATGAATAAAAATAACACTACAATCTCGAAATTAATTATAACGTAATTTTGTCTCAATCAAAAAGTGTGATAAAGTCATCTCAAATTTAATCCTGAGATTAATAATATGGTATGCCTCGTATCAAACGAGTCGTAAGTTGGGAAACAAAAAGAAAAAGACATCGGAAGCATTATTTTAGTGTTTTAATTTATCTAAAAGCTTCTAAATGTTTTTTTGAAAACATGGTGCTACATTGATCTAAATGTGATAATCGCCTTTTGTTTTTTCCAATGTGGATATTATTCGCATCAAATTGGCAATTTTTCGCATCGTCCCACAATCTGATTTGATTCTATGCAGGAAGTGGAAAGTAAGAAAACAGAAAAACCAAATCGAATAAAAACAGGAAAGAAAGAGAAGGTAAAAATTGTACCATCTTCAGATAAAGAAAAAAACTAGCAGAAAAATGGCATCTTTTACGAACTTAGCACAAAGTACGAAAACAAACACACCCATCAACAACGTACTTTCTTATTCTCCCTCAAATGTTTTTTTAGCACGAAGATTATTTCTCTTGCCTTCCTCCTAATTATCGATTATTATGAAAAATAAAGTTAAGGTAATTACTTGAATTCATCTGAGTTAAGTCACTTGGATTTATATAAATATAAAATCTTAAGATATCAACTGGCAAGAGTAAATTTCACATAAAGTACCTGAAACTTAACCTCTACAGTAGTGAAGTTATAAAACTATTTTTTTGTCATATTAAAGTAATTGGTTAACTTAACTTTGTATAAATTCTTAGAAAATACAAATGACCGAAAGGCAAATTTGCAGCTTTGAATTATGACACATCTCTTGCATGATCATCTCTTTGCAACTCTGTAAATTCCACACTAGAAAAAGAAAAAATAATAATACTGAATGACTTCTATACTGTAATTTTTTTCTTGTGGTTTCATTTAGATGTTTTCTGATTGTCCGTTGTTTAAAATATGGATACTTGAATAGTCAAAACATTTTACATGGCAGGTGCAGCTCTTTTAAATTTCTTAACGTGGAATTTACGTAGTGGCAAAACACTAGTGATCTATTGAATGACGTGTCATAAAATTTGTAGCCCAAAATTTGACTTACAGTTATTTTATTTTCTAAGCAATTTACACATTGTTTAATTACTCTAATTTTAAAAATAGCTTCGTGACTTTAATGTTATAATGGGTAAAATACGTATATTATATATTCAAGGTAAAATTAACCCTAATCAGTGTTTTAAAATGCGTTTTCGGGACGAGGCGCAACCAAAAATGCCTCGAGGCGATGGTGGGGGGCGAAAGTCTCAAGAGGCATACACCCGGCAATTCGGGGAGTACGCCCAGGCGTTGAAGCGCATTTTGTAGTGAGGCATAAGCCTCGGAGACTTTTTCAAATTAAAACAAAATTTGCTGAATAAGTCCTTACTATAATACCCAAATTCTCAAAAGTCATGTTGTAATTACTCAAAAGTTTTAAAAAGGAATGGAAATATTAAATTTAAAGGTCAAGACCTTTTTTATTGCTAGAAACCCTAATTTACTTTTTCAAATTTTTATCTTGTCCGCTAGTCTGTTACTATCTCCCAAAAGCAACGAATAATCAATCTTGTTTTGCAAATACAAAGAGAACTTCATTCTCCTCCATAGCAGCAAGTTCAAATTGCAGGTTAGTCATCCGTTTTGTTCCTCCATGTAGAAAACTTTATTCTTTTCAACTCAAGTTACTTGTGCTTGTAAGTAGCATATAATGAATTGTTTTGACTAATATTTTTGTGGGGATGGAGCATATCTATATATATTTTTCAAATATTTATAGTTTTCTTCAATTTGTATGCATTTTAAACTATTTATAAATATTTACTGTAATTATATTATTGTATAAAATATTAAAAATTAAATACTCATGGGGTTTACGCCCCGTGCCTTGGGGTCTACGCTTTGCTGAACTATATGTAAAACGCTTCGCCTTACGTCCACGCCTTTTAAAACACTGATTCTAACATATTACACATGCCATTTGGTATCCTAAGCTTTTATGTTCATATAATTAAATTACTTAATTCAGAAGAACCCGAATAATTATCTAAATTTAATTATCATCATATTGTGCATTAGCACTTATCGCAGAAATTTAAATGTAATTAACTTATAAATAATTTAATTATTTTTATATTATCAAAGTCTAAAAATATGTAAAGGCCGTTGAACCATTGCATGCCAATTGCCAAGTCCGTTTGTCTTCTGTATAGTGTTGGGTCAACATTTAGCCCCAGCGTACTATTCTGTAGGTTACAGAGGCCGGCCATAAGAAGCCACTGACAATGATTTTGTGCTGATTATTGGATACCCCAAATTGGTTAGAGCTGTCGTTTGGCTAAATAAAGGCACACATTATAAGCCACTTGGCAGAAACCATTTTGGGCCCAAGTCACTGCCTTTTTTTAGTATTCAAATCAAATTGCAAGAATTCATTCAGAAGAAAAATACCAAGTTACACTTTAGCCATGGAAAGAGCATTGGAATGGTTAAGGCCACTTGTTGATTCCAAAAATTGGGAATATTGTGTTGTTTGGAAGTTGGGTGATGACCCTTCTAGGTAAAAGTTTATGTAAAAAGATTTTTCTTTTTATTTGCATGTATATATATAAATTGTTCAATCTCTTTGACATAAAAGAAGCTTCTAGTGTTGTGGCAATGGTGGTTCAAAAATTGCTTTACGTAGCAAAATCGAATCCCAAGTGTGATGTTCTTGAATGTTTTGAACTACCTTGTTAGAATTCTTTGTTCTGCCATTGCAGTGAAAATGAGTGCAATGTGTATGAGAAATTGTCTTTGTGTGTGTTTAGGTTTATAGAATGGATAGGATGTTGCTGTTCTGGAGCTAAAGCAGTTGATGTCAATGTGAAGAAAGAAAATGGAGGACAGCTGACATTCACTACTCTGTGTAGAGATAGCCAAATTCAGCATCCTATAAGAACAGAGGCTTGTGAGGCTTTAGCTCATTTTCCTCTTTCTATTTCCCTTTATTCTGGGTATGTTTCTATTCTTGATATTTGTACTTCCATTTCATTTATTGCTGGTTTATTTCAAGCTACATACTATAAAAGGCATGAACACAAACAGGATTCAGGGAGAGGTAGTAACATCAAATGAACCCAAGTGGATTATTCATACTGAGGTATCCAATTCAACTTTGTCACATGTGAGTACAACTCTGATTTTTTTCATTTATTTATGCCTCAAACTTAAAGTCTTTACTGAACTCTCAAGATTACTTATAGTAATGTTTTAAATTGAATTCTTCGACTTGTTAGTACCCTTGGCAGGAATTAAAGGGTACCCTAGTGTTGATCCCAGTTGCTGGTGGACTGGTTGAGATCTACAATTCAAAGCTGGTAACAATCTTCTTTGTTCTGTTTTTAAGTTAATGCAAGTTGTGAGATAATATAGCCTACCTCAACTAATTTTGGATTGAGACTTAGCTAATTAATTGATTTGGCCATACAATATGCACCAAACTTAATAGTATAACCACTCATCTTACATTACTTGCTCTGGACAGATATATAAAGATCAAAAGACGATTGATTTCATTATCAATCGGTTCAAACTTGGTTCAGAAAAAGCCAGTAGTTCCAGCGCAAAGAAAGAAGATCAAGCTCTTGATTCCTTTCCCTTAGAGAAACTGAGCTTTTGTGCTCCTCTCTTACAATACACAAGTTTTCCTTCAAGTGCACCTCTTATTTCTCAAGTATCTGAATCTAGTGCTAATCCTAGCATTCAAGGATCACCCACTGGTTCCATTCCTTCAAATGAACTTACCTTGTGTCATTCAACTTCTGACCATCTGTCGCGAAACATACCTTTAAGCCAATCTAATGACGTGTATTTTGAGCACACCGAGCTTCAGTGCAGTGGAAACTTGTCAAGAATGGAAGGTGCTGTTTTTCCTTGGAACCAAGAAAATTATATAATTGCAGGAGATGTCTACACAATGGGTAAGAAAAGACAGAGAGGACCTTATCAGTCAAAGAATCTTGTCACAGAGAGAAAACGAAGGAACAGAATTAAAGATGGTCTTTTTGCTCTTCGAGCTCTAGTTCCCAACATTTCTAAGGTTGCTAATTAAGTTACTCATTTGATATTTAAGTATGTAGTTCAAAATTTGATACCATCTTTGTTGGTGTTTCTTTCAGATGGACAAAGTTGCAATACTTGGAGATGCAATTGACTATATAAATGAATTGGAAGAAAATGTGAAGTTATATCAAGTTGAACTCAATGAATTAGCAGCAGAAGTTTCCAACAATGAAAGTTCTGAAGTGGTTCTATCAGACATGAGTGAAATGTCCAAAGTTAGTGGACCAACAAATGAGAAAACACAAATTTCAATTAATACAACTAAAAGGACAAGAATGGAGGTGCTTGAAGTTGCTACATTTCTTAATTCTCTTATTAATAGATTGCACTGTTCTTGATTGAAGCCATATTTTTCCTTATATTGCTATAGAGTATAAATTAATGTGCATGATATCTTTCTTTTTGATGAAGGGGCAAGTGGAAGTGAACCAAATTGGTGCAAGAGAGTTCTTGTTGAAGGTCTCTGGATCACATAAACCGGGAGGATTTACTCAGTTGATGGAGGCTATGAATTCCTTAGGACTTGAAGTAGTAAATACGAATTTTACCACTTTTGGAGGGGAGATCTTGAGCATTTTCATAGCAAGGGTAAGTAGTCTGATGATGCAGAATTTTTTTACCCGGTCAGCGTACAACAACCAAACTTGTAAGGAAGTATTAGGATTGGTTCCTCCACATGCTGACATCCATTTGCTTCTTGCAGGCAAATATGCACAGAGTTGTTGAAGCACAACAGCTGAGATCCTCGCTTATTGAGCTGACAAGTTGAACATATCTTTTGTCGACCTATATATTCTGCTTAGCTTGTGGATCAATCATTTGACTTATTAGCTACATAGCTTCTAGAGACAAATCATTTGACTATGTATAAATTAAAGATAGAGGATAATCTCGACTTGTGAACTATATATATGAATTGAAATCTAGGATTGAAGAGGTTGATATCACCTGATGATCTTGTCCAAACATGTGAACTCGTTTTGATATTCGAAGGAAAAATAAATCTATCCACACTTGTGTTTCGTAATGAATACATAACATGTCAAGTTATTACTTAACCATCGTATTATATAATTTGGTGTAAACATTGAATGCTTATAAATTTTCGAGGTTTTAGGCCTACAAGGCCTTTTACAATGTTAAATTTAAGAAAATATCTTTTTTAGATCTCTTACCTGTAAAAGACAGATCTCATACGTGTAAAAATAAATCTCACATGTGTAAAAAAAGAAGAAGGGTCATAAAACTAAAAATAAGTCTGTAAAAGGCAAAAAAACCAATTGATCCTAAATTTTCATAGTGATTTGAACCACTGTTATTCCAATTTTCAAGATCATTAGTACTTTTTACCCTAGAATCTCTATAAAACTAATGTCTGACTTCTACTGAGTAAACAAATAAAACTGAGATGTAAATCACGTTTCGGGATGCAGCTCTTTTCCATAAACACAGGATACTTTGTGGAGCGAGCTATCTTTTTTTTTTTTTTTTAAATATAACTCTTAAAATATGTAAAAGAAGACAAAATTCTTATTTGACAATTATACTTCTGACATCCAGGAACGTGTGATGAGGAAACCTTAAGCAAAACTTGCTTCCAAAGTAAGCAAGATTAAGGAAGAGTTTCTTTCTTTCTTTTAGATTGCTTCACGTACTACTCTATTAAAAACTGTTTTATTATTCTATTTATATTTAGGTTTACAACAGTCTTTTGTGAAAGGAACTGGCTGGCTTTGGGGATGGACATTAATCGAGTATTTATTGCCTACAACTTTATCCTATTACATATACGATTTTGCTTTCTACAGTAATATCACTATTTTCCCGAAACAAGGGAAAAAAAGAATATAAAACACCCATTTATTGTCTATAATGCCTTTATGAGAAAGTAATATATCGTGCTACTAATATATATATATATATATATATATATATATATATATATATATATATATATATATAAAGAATAATATGCTATATTAGAAGTGATTTAGACTGGTTTCAGGTAAAAAACCAGACCTAAAAATCCAACTGCGACATGTGTATATGATGTTGTATATCGTGTACATCAGTGTATATCACACAGAGGTTTTTATGGACGGCTGTGTATATCATTTTGTATATCGTGTATATAGCACAAATTTTCATAGATATACACAGATACAGTCTGTGTATATTACATTGTATATCGTGTACATAACACATATTTTCATGGATATACACAAATATACATGATATACATGAGATATCACTGATGTAGATGGAGATATACGCGGGATACAATGGGGAATACTCATGTGGATCATCTTAAAACTTGAGTTTTCAATCTGAAATATATCATACAAAGAAGAAAAACAGTATTTTGATATACACATTATTATTATGTTATACACTGTGATATACAAATAATATAATTATTATTGTGTTATATATATTTGGATATACAGATAAAAAAACTAGAAAAATAATTTTAAAAAATTCCGGAGATTTTTCGGTTACTATTGAATGAAATGAAACCTAATTGTTATGTCGAATATCTATTGATGTGGTGAATTCGACCCCTTTAACACCGAAACTTCGAAATCAGAGTCATCATCTACACGAAGAGATGAAGATTTGACCACTGTAGCTTTAGATTTTGATTTCTTTTAGGTTGAATTCTTACCCATGTTTCAAGTTGCAAAGAATGCTGATATGTTATGGGATATTCTATAAACGATTCTAGACATAGAGAATTACCCAAGAAAAAGATTAAGAGGAAATCTAAATAGAGTAATTATCGAAGAAGAAGAAGAGAGATTTGGGGGATTGAAAAATGTGGAGTGAAATTTGGGGAGAAAGAGAACAAGAGTGTGTACGGTCAAAACCGATTAAGTCAGTCGTACGGACTAATCGAGATAATAATACTTCGATCAAAGGGTATCTGCATGACGACAGGTCGAGGTCCGAAGTAAGGACGTCAAGCTTCGAGCTCTAAGATCGGTCAATGACAAGATCGGTATCAATATCGAGCTCATGTCCAACTCGAACTACGAGTCAAAGCGAAGATTATCGAAGATGCATAGACTGGCCAACATTCACCCCGAATATCGAGACTCCAAGTCAGAATCGAGCTAGAACCAAGGCCGAGGGCTCGATCCAATACCAACAGGGCTCCGATCCAGTATCGAGCTCACAAACAAGAGCCGCTGCAACCGCACTAGGGGAGAGAATCTTGGTGAAAATCGAGGAAAAGACAATTCATCATGGATTCTCCACTATATATTTTTTATTATTATAGATAAAGTAGGATCCTTCTACTATAAAAGGGGAATCCTTATAAGCATGGGGGCATTGGAAAAAAGACAACTGGAGAGAGATTAACTTTTTTGGGCTCATTTACTTTGCCTTATTCATCAATATTTCTGTTTTTTTTCTCTGCCTTATATTTCATTCCATTTGTCAAGAACACATATATTTCTATTTTATTCTACGATTTGTACCAAGTTATATCACGTATCCTTAGGACCACACATAAATTTAACTCTATCCAATTTTTCGGGTAAACAGTTTGGTGCCCACCGTGGGGCTAAGGATAACAATGGTTGTTTGATACAAATCTACAACACACACCAGTTTACGACTTCGAATCAGCAATGGCAAATCCTCGATTGATGGATTTACCTATCGACAACGAAGCAGGCCTTCAAGATGAAACCAACAACTTGATACCCAGGGTCGAAAGGCCACTTAACGATGTCGATGAAGCTCGGGTCGAAGTACCTGGAATTCGAGCCGAAGTACCGCTAGATGTCAATTGACAGGTGGTTCTTGAGGCAAACCAATGTTCCGAACCAAAAAAAAGCATTCGGGGCGGTACTCGATCTGTAGCTCGAGACACCCATAACGCGGAGGAGATCGGAGTCAGCTTGCGTATGATATTTGAAATATTACAAGCCCAACAGGTAGCGATAGCTCAGTTGCAGAGCCAAACCCAGCTACCAAGTAAGCCAGAGCCCAGTCAACCTCGAGAAACTGCTCACAAAACGGAACCAGCCATAGTAAGGTCAAACGAGCAAGAATTGGGGACTACTCCCAAAAGTTCTAAAATACTTGAGGAGCTCACAAAGCGAATCGAAGCCAATGATAAAAAAGCAAAAACATGTCATTCCAGGGTCGATCAGATCCTGGGGGCTCCACCAATAATAAAAGGGTTGGATTCCAAAACATTTGTGCAAAGGCCTTTTCCCTCGAGTACAGCCCCGAAACCAATCCCCAAAAAATTCCGTATGCCCGAAATTCCCAAATATAACGGTACGACCGATACCAACGAACACGTCACCTCTTACATGTGTGCCATCAAGGGTAACGATTTGGAAGACGATGAGATCAAATTCGTGTTGTTGAAAAAAATCGAAGAGACCCTCTTGAAGGGGGCAATGATTTGGTATAGTAACCGGCCACCAAATTCCATCGATTCATTTGCCATATTAGCGGATTCATTGTAAAGGCACACGCTGGTACCATAAAGGTTGCAACGAGGAAATCGGAACTCTTCAAGGTAAAACAAAGGGGAAAAGAAATGCTGAGGGAGTTCCTGTCCCGATTTCAAATGGAACGCATAGAATTGCCACCGGTCACAGACGACTGGGCCATCCAAGCTTTCACCCAAGGGTTGAACGAGCAAAGTTCGATGGCGTCATGTTGGCTGAAGCAAAATTTGATCGAGTATCCAGCCATAGCTTGGGCGGATGAACACAACTTATACCAGTCAAAAATTAGGGTCGAGGACGACCAGTTAGGAGCTCCTTTCGGATACATGCATCAGAACAGGTCGGCTATTAAAAACCAGAGGGACATCGACAGAGAGCAAAGGTCGAACAGAGAACGATATCAACCGTACGACACAGATCGAATGAACAACGGTTCAACGCACGATGCTGCTCTGAACAATCGAAGGAGTGATCGAGGACAAAATTCTCGGGGGCTTATGAGAAAAAGTTGCTTTGACAAATATGCCAATCCTATAGAGTCACATCGGCTATCGGAGTATAATTTCAGCGTCGATGCATCGGGCATTGTATCAGCGATCGAAAGAATCAAAGATACTAGGTGGCCTAGACCCATGCAAACTGACCCTTCCTAAAGGAACTCGAATTCGATGTGAAAGTATCATGGTACGCATGGCCACAGGACCGAGGATTGCAGACAATTAAGGGAAGAGGTAGCCCGTCTATTCAATGAGGGCCACCTTCGAGAGCTCCTCAGTGAACGAGCCAAGAATCATTTCAGAGAAAGGGACGCCAACAAAGAAGACAAACCAGAAGAACCTCTACATATCATTCATATGATCATCGGTGGGGTCGATACTCCATAAGAACCCGTGCTCAAACGCGGCAAGATACAGGCCACAAGGGAAAGACGAGTTCGAGGTTATGTACCCGAGGACACTTTATCATTCGGAATTGAAGAAGCCGTGGGCATCTCGCAACCTCACAATGACACTCTGGTAATTTATATCATATTAAATAAAGTTCAAGTTAAGTGTGTCTTAGTGGATCCAGGTAGCTCTGCGAATATCATCCGATCTTGGGTAGTGGAGCAGCTCGGTTTGCAGAATCAAGTCGTGCCCGCAGCTTGGGTCTTAAACGGCTTCAATATGGCCAGTGAAACAACTAAAGGGGAAATTATTCTGCCCGTGAATGTGGCTGGAACCATCCAAAATACCAAGTTCCACGTAATCGAAGGCGACATGAGGTACAATGCCCTACTCGGAAGGCCTTGGATCCACAGTATGAGGGCAGTACCTTCGACTCTCCACCAAATGATGAAATTCCCTACGACGGACGGTGTGAAAATAGTATACGGGGAGCAACATGTTGCGAAGAAAATATTTGCAGTCGATGGAGTAACACCGATACCAACGTTATCGGCCTCAGAAAGATCGAGCACAAAAGATAAACGAGAAACCAAATAGCAATCACAGCCACCAATATCGACCGAATCGGTGAAGCAGGAAAGAGAAGATGACGAGGAAGAGTTTCCGACACCTCGAGCTTTTATTGTCCCCGATGACTCTGACGCCACTAAGTCAACGATCGAAGAGCTGGAGCAGGTTATATTAATCGAACATCTGCCCAAGAGAAAGGTATACCTGGGAACGGGGTTGACCCCCGAACTCAGGAAAAAACTTATTCAATTTCTTATTGATAACATAGTTTGTTTTGCTTTGTCCTATTTAGACATGGCGAGGATCCCACCGTCGATAACAACGCACCAGCTAAGCTTGGACCCTAGGTTCAAACCGGTAAAGCAAAAAAGAAGACCTCAGTCCGAGGTAAAGCACGCATTTGTAAAGGACGAGGTAACTAAACTTCTCAAAATAGGGTCAATTCGGGAAGTAAAATATCCCGAATAGTTAGCCAATGTGGTTGTAGTCCCCAAAAAAGGGAACAAACTCAGAATGTGTGTAGATTATAAAGATCTAAATAAAGCATGCCCCAAAGATTCTTTTCCACTGCCTAGCATTGATCGCTTGATCGATGCCACAGCCGGCCGCGAGATTCTCACGTTTCTCAACGCCTATTCCGGGTACAATCAAATTCGCATGAACCCGTAGGACCAAGAAAAAACTTCATTTATCACTAAGTATGGAACCTATTACTACAATGTAATGCCATTCGGGCTAAAAAATGCAGGAGCTACTTACCAACGCCTAGTGAATAAAATATTCGAGAAATAAATAGGTAAGTCAATGGAAGTTTACATGGATGACAAGCTAGTTAAGTCCCTGCGCGCAGAGGACCATTTTACTCATATGCGGGAAACGTTTAAAATCTTAAAGAAATACAACATGAAGCTCAACCCCGAGAAATGTGCTTTCGGGGTTGGATCGGGCAAGTTCCTTGGCTTCATGGTATCGAATCGAGGAATCGAGATCAACCCCGACAAAATCAAGGCCATCGAAGACATCACCGTCGTGGATAATGTGAAAGCAGTACAAAGGCTAACCGGACGAATAGCTGTCTTAGGCCGATTCATTTCAAGGTCATCAGATCGAAGCCACAAATTCTTCTCTCTACTCAAAAAGAAGAACGATTTCGCCTGGACCCCGGAATGCCAACATGCGCTAGAACAACTGAAGCGGTACCTATCGAGCCCACCACCACTTCACACTCCGAAAACAGATGAGAAGCTTTACTTATACTTGGCGGTATCAAAAATCGCGGTAAGTGGTGTCCTAGTTCGAGAAGAGCAAGATACGCAATTCCCCGTTTATTATGTAAGTCGAACCTTAGGGGAAGCAGAAACTAGATATCAACACTTAGAGAGATTGGCGCTTGTACTGATAAGCGCCTCTAGAAAGTTAAGACCATACTTTCAATGTCACCCCGTATGCATTTTAACCACTTACCCACTTCGAAACATTTTGCACAAGCCCGAACTATCAGGCCGACTGGCCAAATGGGTCGTCGAACTCAGTGGGTAGGATATTGAATATCAGCCTCGAACGGCCATCAAGTCCTAAATTTTAGTAGACTTCGTGGACGATTTTACGCCAACCCTCGTACCCGAAGTTGAAAAGGAACTCTTGTTGAAATCGGGTACATCGTTGGGGGTTTGGACCCTCTACACAGATGGTGCTTCAAATGTGAAGGGATCCAGGCTTGGCATCGTATTAAAACCTCCCAGGGGTGTCATTATTAGGCAATCCATCAAAACCACTAGATTAACTAACAATAAGACCGAGTACAAAGCCATGATTACAGGTCTCGAGCTAGCTAAAAGCTTGGGAGCAGAAGTCATTGAAGCCAAATGTGACTCTTTTCTAGTGGTGAACCAAGTGAACAAAACTTTCAAAGTTCGAGAAGATAAGATGCAGAGATATTTGGACAAACTACATGTAACTCTACACCATTTCAAAGAATGGATCCTACAACATGTGCCTCGAGAACAAAACAGTGAGGCCAACGCACTCGCAAGTCTGAGGTCATCGGTCGAAAAAGATGAGATCGACTCGGGGACTATCATTCAACTCTCGAGATCTATAATCTAGGAGGGGCATGCCGAGATAAATTTCACGAGCTTAACCTGGGATTGGAAGAATAAGTATATTGAATACTTAAAGAACGAAAAACTCCCATCGAACTCTAAAGAATCGAGGGTTTTACGAACCAAGGCTGCTAGATTCACGTTGGTTGAAGATGGAATATTATACAGAAGAACGTTCGACGGACCAATAGCAGTGTGCTTGGGACCAAGAGACACTGATTATGTTTTACGAGAGGTCCATGAAGGCACTTGTGGAAACCACTCCGGCGCCGAACCACTGATTCGCAAAATCATCAGAGCAGAATACTACTGGGATAGCATGGAAAAGGACACTAAGGAGTTCATTCGAAAATGCGATAAATGTCAAAGGTTTGCACTGATAATCCATCAACCCGAAGAGAAGCTTCATTCAGTCATTTCTCCTTGGCAATTCATGAAATAGGGAATGGATATCGTTGGCCCTCTACCATCGCTCCCAGGTCAAGCTAAATTCATTTTGCTTATGACTGACTATTTCTCTAAATGGGTTGAAGCACAGGCATTCAAAAAGGTAAGAGAGAAAGAGGTTATAGATTTCATCTGGGATCACATCGTGTGTCGAATTGGGATACCAGCAGAAATAACATGTGACAATGGTAAGCAATTTATCGGCAGTAAAGTGACAAAATTTCTCGAAGATCATAAAATAAAAAGGATACTGTCAACACCATATCATCCTAGTGGGAACGGATAGGCCGAATCAACGAACAAGACTATCATCCAAAATATGAAGAAAAGATTGAATGAAGCTAAAGGAAAGTGGATAGAATTTTTGCCCGAAGTCCTTTAGGCATATCGGACAACATCTAAATCCAGTACGGGAGCAACTTTGTTTTCCTTAGTGTATGGCTCCGAAGCTTTAATTCCGGTCGAAGTCGGGGAACCCAGTGCAAGGTTCCGACATACATCGGAAGAGTCGAACTACGAGGCTATGAATACTAGCCTCGAATTATTAGATGAAAAACGAGAAGTGGCACTTGTTTGAATGGCTGCACAAAAATAACGAATCGAAAGGTACTACAATAGAAGAACCAACCTCCGCTATTTCATGGTCGGGGACTTGGTCCCGAGGAAGGTCACCATCAACACTCGAGATCCTAATGAAGGAAAGCTCGGCCCAAATTGGGAAGGACCCTATCAAGTCCTAGATATAGTCGGGAAAGGGTCTTATAAACTTGGAACAATGGATGAAAAACCATTACCAAACAATTGGAACATATCGCTTCTCAAATGATATTATTGTTAAGGTATGATTTTCTCCTCTCTATCGTCTATATACATATATTCGACACTAACTCATCACAGGAATTCGACAAAAGACATCAAGACCTCCGGTTTCAAAGCACGCGTTGTACTCTTTTTTCCCTTAAATCGACTTTTATCCCAAATGGGTTTTCCGGCAAGGTTTTTAACGAGGCAACAACTATGTGCTACCTGAGGGAAAATCAATAGTATCCGAGGCTCACTCATAATCAACCTCGAATATTGGGGGGCTACCATCGAATAAATCAAGTTCGGCACAAGAAAGTTATTTCATATCAAATTCATGTCGGACAGGGTCCTGATAGAGAAAAGTGTAAGGGCAAATGGTCAAAACGAACCATGCCCACGTAGTTTTGCTCGAACCCTAGCACAAGATACAAACACATGTATAATGACCTATAAAGGAAAACTACTTCTTTCCAGATATCTCGCAATTTGAAAAGATCTTCCTACTTCATGGTTCAAACAGGCTTAAAGGCCAACCACCATCAAAAGAATTTTGATACGAGCGATCATAAAAAGCCTACGGGCTACGATACTTTGAGTTCAAGTTCGAAGCAATCACTCACTCAATTATTAAGCCTAAGGGATATCTTACTTCGAGTTCGGGCAATCACTCACTCGATCATAAAAAGCTTATGGGCTACGATACTTTGAGTTCGAGTTTGAAGCAATCACTCACTCAATTATTAAGCCTAAGGTCTATCTTACTTTGAGTTCGAGCAATCACTCACTCGATCATAAAAAGCCTATGGGCTACGATACTTTGAGTTCGAGTTTGAAACAGTCACTCACTCAATTATTAATCCTAAGGGCTATCTTACTTTGAGTTTGAGCAAATAACTCGACCATAAAAAGCCTACAGGCTACAAATACTTTGAGTTCGAGCAATCATTCACTCGACTATTAAGCCTAAAGGCTATGCTACTTCGAGTTCAAGCAAATTGCATGAAGCCTAAGGGCTGAACATTTACATAAAACACAAGTAAACAAAATCCTCACTAAGTAGAAGAATGGTAATAGTGACAAGCTGGGAAAAGAAAAGACTTTATATACATAATGATATTTACAAAACGACCGATCAGGGCCTTACAAAGGAACCTAATCAGTCTTTCCTACATTGGGCTCCTCCCCACTCTGAGACCCGCTTTTGCTCCCGTCATCGTCATCGTCGTCGTCGTCGTCGTCATCTTCATCATCATCGAAGGCCAAGGCCCCAACTTCAACTTTAAGCTCTCTTGCCTTTGTTATCTCTTCAGAAAGATCGAAGCCCCGAGCATGGATCTCCTCGAGGGTTTCCCTCCGAGTTTGATATTTGGCAAATTCGGCGATCCAATGTGCTCGAGTTTGAGCGGTATCAGCAACCTCTCTCACATGGAACTGAGCGGCTTCGGCATCAGCCCGGTAAATAGCCACCATTGCGTCCGCATCGGCCTTTGTTTTTTCAGCCTCGGCGAGTTCAGAGGCCAACCGAGCCTCGAGCTCCTCCTTTTCCCTCGCTTGAGCCAAGCTTTTCTCCTTCAGGCTCTGAAGTTAACTTTCGGTCGATGACAACTAGGCCCGAGCAGTCTCTCTCTCTGCAGCAAGGCAGTCCATATTTTCTTTCCATTTTAAGGACTCCGCCTTTATCTCATCAACCTCCTCGCGGAGTTTCCCGATCAACTCAAACTTCTGCTGCAGGTGTGAGACTGAAAGATTAGCCATCGTTCTAGTGTCGAGCCCATAGGCTTTTAATAGTATCATTACCTTCTCGGATAGATCGGTCTGATCTTGGTGAGCTTTAGTCAACTCAGCTCGGAGATCCTTGATTTCCTCTCCTTTTTGCCCTAAGAGGAGTTTAAGGATATTCCTCTCCTCCGTAACCCAGTTGGAGATCGACCTCATATCGGTGCAGCTCAGCTCGGGATCGAGAACATGCTTCTTGATAAGCTGCCGCAGCCTACGGGGGGAGAAGAAACAAAGTGAAAAAAGCAAAATAGACATGAGAGATAATATCAACAAAATAAATTAAGGTTTACCTGATTCAAAGCTTGCCGCACTCCATGGAAAAAATTTGATGCCTCACTGCAAGTAAAAAGACCACAGAAGGGATCGTCCCCCTCATGAGGCCTGTCTAGTTCGAGGCCCCCCAAAGCTTGGACTTCCCGAATCGCCCTTCAGAAAAAGTAGGAAAGGTGGGCGAGTCTTCGATTGTTGCTGCCCCAGGTGAGTCACTTGGGGAGTTCCCTTTGGTTCGAAGAGATACGGGAACAGCCCTTTCGGATATACCCTTAATCCGTGGGCTTCGATTGGAAACATCCTCGATCCACAACGACTCAGGAACTCTGCCCGAATCCTTCTCCGATATACCCCCGGTTTGGGCCAGAGCTGTATAAACCACCATCGATACACCTGCCTGTAGAGCATCGGTGGTTTTCTTTGTTCGGGCCATCAACACGAACTCCTCATTTTCCTCTTCCTCATCTTCATCTCTTAGGCGTTGAACCGACTCTGGGGTCAATGGGATGGTATTCTTCTTCGACTTACGAGTCGACCTTGCCTTCGGTTTTGGATTCTCGAAAGTAGAGGCCCTTTTCCTCTTATTTTCCTTCGGCGATTCGGAAGCTGAGATCGAGGTCTCTTCCTCGCCGGGAAAGGACTCAAAACTGCATCTCTGCGCAGGCTTACACACGAGAAAATCGATCAAGTATAAGAAGAATATTTCGTTCGAACTCCTAAAACATGAAAGATAGGCTTACCATGATTTTTTGCCTCCCATCGGCCCTTTGCCAGGTCACGCCACGAATGTTCGACGTACGAGGACTTCGAAGCTAGAGCCAGTACTCAGCTCTTAAGGTCGGGAACGGCGCCAGGCACCCAAGGAACTGCTGCATCACAAAAGTGATATCGGTAAGAAAACAAACAAAGAAACAAGGCAATAGGGAATAAAACAATAGAGTACACTCATGATTCATATTCCATTCTTCGGGGAACGACATCTTTTCGGCAGGGATCAGGTCTGAAGTCTTCACTTGAACAAACCTGCCCATCCAACCTCGATCCTTATCCTCATCTATACTCGAGAACAATACCTTGGTAGCCCGGCATTGTAGTTTTATCAATCCGCCTCAAAAGAGGCGGGGACTATACAGCCTAATAAGATGATCGAGGGTGAAAGGCATCCCCTCGATCATGTTTGCAAAAAAACGAATCAGAATAACAATCCGCCAAAAGGAAGGATGAATCTGGCCTAGAGTTATTTGGTATGGCCGACAAAAGTCGACGATAACGGGGTCGAGAGGTCCTAACGTAAACGGATAGGTATACACGCTTAAGAACCCTTCCACATGGGTGGTAATATCGTCATAGAAAGTCGGAATCACCACTTCCTTATTGCCCAGTTACAATCTGCCTTCAACTGTTCAAGTTGCGTTTTGGTTATCGAGCATAAATATCTTGATACCGGTTCGCATCGACCGGGAACCAGCGTGCCTTTGTCGAGCTTAAAATCAGAAGTAAGAAGGTATGTTTTGGGAACAAACTCCTCTAGTCGTGGCTCCGCTAGTGTTTTATAGGCGGCAGGCTGCGAAGCAAAGGCCTCTCCTTTTTTAGGTTGGTCTTTGATATTTTCACCATTTTTACTTGAACTTAAAAGAAAGGAATAAAAGGGGGTATGATGTTTCAAAGGAAGATTTTTCGTAGTGAAAACGCAGAAGGAAAATTTCACACAAACAAATTCAGAAAATATGGGAAGATGCTTAGAAAAGTTTGATCAGAGAATGTAAAAGTGATTAATGGTAGTCAAATGGGATATTTATGGGTTAAGCGGTCGCGGTTCAATCTCGATAATGGCCGACCGTCGCCTGACACATATTAAATACCTCGGTAAACAGAACCGACGGGACCGCTATCTCATACGTCACGATCAAACTCGATGCACACGTTAGTGTACGTATAACCGTACTGATGGAAAGCGTATCATTTCTCATTACATCTTTTTCGAAAAACGAGGGGACTATCTGTGTATGGTCAAAACCGATTAAGTCAGTCGTACGGACTGGTCGAGATGATAATACTTCAATCAAAGGGTATCTGCATGACGACAGGTCGAGGTCCGAAGTAAGGACGTCAAGCTTTGAGCTCTAAGACCGATCAATGACAAAATCGGTATCAATATTAAGCTCATATCTAAATCAAACTACGAGTCAAAGCGAAGATTATCGAAGATGCATAGACCGACCAACATTCATCCCGAATATCGAGACTCCAAGTCAGAATCGAGCTCGAACCAAGGCCGAGGGCTCGATCCAATACCGACAGGGCTCCGAGCCAGTATCGAGCTCACAGACAAGAGCCGTTGCAACCGCACTAGGGGAGAGAATCTTGGTGGGAATCGAGGAAAAGACAATTCATCATGGATTCTCCACTATATATTTTTTATTATTATAGATAAAGTAGGATCCCTCTACTATAAAGAGGGGAATCCTTGTAAGCATGGGGGCATTGGAAAAAAGACAACTGGAGAGAGATTAACTTTTTTTGGCTCATTATTCATCAATATTTCTTTTTTTTCTCTGCCTTATATTTCATTCCATTTGTCAAGAACACATATATTTCTATTTCATTCTATGATTTGTACCAAGTTATATCGCGTATCCTTAGTACCACACACAAATTTAACTCTATTCAATTTTTCGGGTAAACAAAGAGTTTAAAGAGGGAGAGAGGGGAGAGTGATGTACGTTTCTTTTGATTTTGCATAAAAATAATTTTGGCTATAAAATATCAATTAAATATATAAAAAACATTAATGTTGAGCTATAGAGTGCCAATATCTAAAACTAGGACTTTTTTATACCAATTCTCTTCATAGGTTGTTATACCATGCCATTTCTCAAAAAACAAGAAAGATGCATCTAATTGAAGAATAAAGTGACATCTTGAGAAGAATTATATTTATATATAGTAGTTGACGCATGAATTAAGGATACCTGAAAGGGCACGTAATCAGCAATTGACAATAGTTCTAATACACAAGACATTAGGCGATAATAAAAAAAGAAATAATTCCTAGGTATAGTCAATTTTGATAAATTAAAGAAGTGCCGTTAACATTTATTGATTTTATATAAGTTCCACCGTTACCAGATTGTGTTGTTGATTAGTAGCCTTTGCTACATAAGATATCAATACAGCACATAACATATGACTTTAAGGGGTCGTTTGGCAGGAGGTATTAGAAAAAATAATGCAAACATTAGCTGTGTGTATTACTAATACCTTGTTTGGTACATTTTTTTAATATGTCTATAACTAATAATTGCATTAGTTATATATCATACTTGGTATTAGCCTATGTATAAATAATGCATAGAAAACCATGACATTAGTAATACCAAGGCTATTAATGCCTGCATTAGTATGGTTAAAGAAAAAATTGTCCTTAAAGTCCTTTAAAGCTAGAGAATATGGAGGCATTTTTGTAAACAACTATTTTTTTTTAAAATTATGCAATGCAATATAATTTTTAATACACCACACCAAACAGTTTATAAAAAATAATATATGCATAACTAATGCTTGCATTATTAACTCATGCATTACTAATCCATGTATTACTAATATACATTATTCCGCACTATTCTTATACACCCTACCAAACGACCCCTTAGAGTATTATTGTTTTTCGTCATAACATACAGGGGCGGACTTAGAGCATTGAATATGGGTTCCCGGGAACCCAGTAACTCTTGCGTAGATCCTATATTTATATTAAGAAATTCACTAAATATTTATAAATATCTAACTGTGAACCCAGTTATTATTGCATATTAATTTAAATTTACGGTAGGAATTTATAAATCTCAAATCCTGGATTCGCTTCTTCCGATAACATATGACTTAAAAAAAAGATTTATGAAACAAGGGGTAGAAATGTAATTGGAACAGTCCAAACCAAATACTCAACCGCAAGAAAAAGCGGTTAGTAAACCGCCAACCCATAACTGAATTAGAATTAAGTCGGTTTTTCTCTTCCTTAGCACAGCCCCATTCGTATCTTCCGCGTATAAATCAAATCCTCCTCTCCTTTATTCAATTCTTGTCTTTCTTCTCTTTACAACAAAAAGTTGACAAAAAAGCTTCCAATTCTGAGGTCAGATATTTCTACTTTTTCTCCCTCTTTCTCTGCTTCCCTTTCCTCACCTTCTTTTTCTTTCTTTTCTGTCTTCCAAAATATGGCACAATAACACTTTCTTAGAGCTTAAGTTTCTCCAATTATTTATCTAAATTCACTCTTCTAATTTCTCTGTCTTTAGATGGAGCAACTTAGAGAAGAAGACCAAGTTTCCATGACAATAGAGAATCCAGAAATGTTATTTTCTTCCGATTCTGAAGCCGAGTCTTCTAATCCAAGATTGGAGCATAACTTCAGGTTAGAGCGAATCCAGATTTTAAATTTTAATAAGTTCAAGCTTTTCATTCGGAGTTCAAATAATTGTTTTTGACTTCATATAAAAAATGTTATCTGTTCAGTTGAATCCTATTACAATATACTACGTTCGTCACTACTGCTTCAGGTTGTTCAAGACAAATGGGATGATAAAATTAGAGGAAAATGACAAAGAACATGGTTTAATCAAGTCAGGGTTTATTACATGTATGGGGCCATTGGCAAAAGAAGTTGAAGTTGTAGCGATACACAAAAATTCGTGTTCGACTATATTAGGAAAAGCAAGATTAGAAGCTTTTCGGATTTTCTCTGAAGCAGTGAGGGAAAAATGCAATGGAAATGCCAATATCAAATATGCTTGGTTTGGATCTTCCAAAGAGGAAATTTGTAAAATTATTTCTCATGGATTTTCTAGAACTACAGAACCAAAATCTGGAGAATGTTTTGGCATTGGTGTTTATCTTTATCCAGCAAATATCGATGGGGTATTATCGACGGTGGAAGATGAGAATGGATTAAGGCATATGTTACTTTGCCGAGTAATCTTGGGGAACACGGAAGTGATTGCGGCTGGCTCCACACAATCTCAGCCAACTTCTGATTCTGAAAACTTTGACTCTGGGGTTGATAATATTGTGGCTCCTACAAGATACACTATTTGGGGTTCCCACATGAATTCTCATATTTTCCCCAACTTTCTACTCAGTTTCAGTTTCAGATTAGGTAAGCAATCCATGATTTATAGTTTGTTCACAAATTGTTTTTTTGTATATTCTAGTACCAATATTCAAGAATGTTATATTTTTTTCTTAGGTAATTCTTCAAAAATCAACAAGGTTCCACCGAAGGGCACTCCTCGTATAAAGTTTCCCGATTTATTACGTGCGCTTTCCCAATTTTTACATCCTTCAAGAATGGCTTTGATCTCAAAATACTACGAAGATTTTCAGGTATGTTTTTTAAATCCTTTTTTCGCAAGTAGTATATTAAGTTTATTCTTATTCTGTTTATTATTAATAATAATAATAATTAATAAATGTTGATAACGTGGTGTCTTTTAATAATTTATAATGTATAGAGAAATAAGATCACAAAATTGGTACTTGTTCGGAAGCTGAGGCAAATAGCTGGAGATACGTCATTAAGAGCTGTCATGAAATTGTATCCATACAAGGTACACCTTCAATACCGACCTCACTTTAAATTATTTTTCTTATATTTGGAAAGATAACATCGAGATGGTTTTTTTTTTTTTTCCTAATTTCATATTTTATAAACTGCCACTATATTGTAATTTGTGTTCAATATTGTTCAGTAGGATATCGGAAACAAGAGCTTGTTGCTTCGCTGCAAAGGAATGTGATTAGCTAGCTACCATGTTATTGAAGTTTCAAGTGTGAAAAGATTTTTCCAATTTTTCTAATTACAAGTCTATACTTGTAAAGTGTATACATATTGGACAACAAAATTATATACGTATTTGATATTCCCTTGCGACAAATTCATACGAAATGAACTTCTCTCCTTTTCTTTTTCTTGTTTCTTATTTTTAACTGTATGTGCAAAGATGAGAATCGCAATTTGTTTATTGATTGAATCCAATTACTCTTCTACGCCAAATCGCCAGCGTCCTCCAATCAATCGAGTTTTAGTAGATAAAACTTAACTAAAAATTAAAGGTCAAATGGGGTGTAAAAAACAGAATATGGAGTAAAAATGGCATTTACCAGAAAAACAGGAGCTTTTATGTTCATTCGACAAAATAATTTTAAAACAGAAATGAGAAGTTAATTTAAAAGAAATCTAGTTGAAGAAATGAAGTAATTCAAATATATTAATAGATAACACATTTTATGTTAATTGAAGTCTCTAAACTAATGAATTAAGGGACGCGGTTGGATGAATGAGATTTCTCAACTCTTAACAAAAGTTCTTTGTTCGAATTCTAGGATTAAAAAAATTTCTAGTCGGAAGCGTTTGTCGCAAAATTGTCGAGTCAGAGGGTACCAATGATAAAAAGAAATACGACTCACCGTATAGTAACAAAAATGTCACATAAAATGGCGGAATTATTTTGTGGTAGCGAATGAAAATATAGCATAAAGATTCATTCGTTTAAATTGTTCATCTAATTGTATGATTCAAACTTAAGGAAAAATCTGTGAACATATTGAGGTCTATATACTAACCCCACCAAGAGCGGTTGCTCGCATGGTCGGGCGGCTCACCTACAATCCTAAGATTGTGGTTTCGAGTCACCAAAGGAGTAATAGCTCCAACAAAGGATCAAAAGGGGAGGGGAATTTTTAAAAAAAAAAACCGCCACCCGAGTTATAGATGATTTAGGTGGGGAAATATACAACTTAGTGAGAAGAAATAGGGAAACAACTTCAAACTTGCAATAACAAAAAGTTCAATAAACACATCACGAAAAAACTGTTTTAACCAAATGGTTGCAGATCACCCAAGGTTAAAAATATTGAAATCTCACACAACCTACTAGTACTTTCCTCTCTTCTTTTTAAGCCTACTAACGGGCCCACAATCTCCCAAAAAATAAGAGAAAAAGGACACAAAAAACTAAGTAACCCAGTATGTTAAAGAACCAAATAACGCAAGCCTACATTTCAACAACCACGCCTCAGCTCAACTGAAGAATCAGTTCACTTTCAAGTTGCATGCCGAGGTCAGCGAGAAGCTCTAAATCACCACACTCTTTTCCTCTGAATATTAACCTCTGTTTATGAAATTAAATTCCCTCTTTTCCGTAAATGGTAGCCTTAACATATGCAATTGTGTCATCGTGGTCCACTGTTACCTTAAGCACACGTCCTAAAAAACTAATCATGTACTATCACAAATACCCGCATTATCAATTTATATTGAAAGAACAAAACGCTCTAATTTTGGATCCTGAGGTCATCGAGATACTCGGAATCAACAGGATCAGCTCCACAGAATATTAATTTATGTTTATGAAATCGAATCTCTTCATATTTTTGAATAGCTGTTATCTTCAAGGGTATTCAAAACCAAGGACAGATTATTAACATCTTTGTAGGTGTCATCCTGAATATTGATGCTCATTATTCGCCTTCGTAAACATGAATCTAAAACAAAATACTATAGTACTAGTCAGCTAAATCATCTATTTTATATAGTCAATTTACCTTTGAACATTCAAAAATATTTGCTCCATTTTTATTAACTTAACTAATCTAATTAAAATTTTGACTCGATACATATTATTCGTTCCAAATTAACTTTACAACTATAATTCTCAACTTTTACTAGAGTTAATGCTTATATTATATGCAAGTGTCTGATATCTTAAATTTCTAATCCGACAAATATAATAATATCATAAAATGAAACATATGGATTTGAAAATTTCGTCTAACAAAAGATAGAAATACTGTCACCGGCCAACCTTTAAAATGTCAAAAAAGTAAACACAAAGCATGCAGAAGTCTAATAATCTGCAGCCTACATTAGTATACAGAAAAAAATTAGAGGAAATTCACAACTGATACACTTTCTTAACCGTGTCAGGTTAAAGATTAAAAGATAGAAGCATAAGAAACCAGGCTACAAAATTCAAGAATGTTAGAATTCACCAAAACCTGTTGACTTTAGTGGTAATATAATTTACTAACCCGTAAAACAGTACAGTTGAATTTGTACCTAGTTTATAGACAAGTGAATCTATTTGATACTAAAATGATAAATAAATTAGACAAAAATATAAGATTTAGCCTTGAAGTTGGGATAAAACAGCAGAAACCTTAGTTCCGGGAGCAGCGCTTCCGGAGGCAGTAATAACAATATGAATAAGCAAGAAAATGAAATGTTATTAAGCTTTTGATATAATATATTATATGCTTGTCAGAAAATTCGTGTCTGTTACAATGGTTGGGGAATTCACTATTTATAGCTGCACCTAGGGAACAAGGTCCTAGGATCAAGCCCCTCTTAAATGACAATTATGAGGGCCATTGGAAAATGTGTAACGGTAGACAGTGGATGTCATATTCTCTGTAATAGACCGTGCACTTAATGCTATAGAATATTCTTCATTAAGTGCTACCGGGTGGCAGGTGTTTAATTCGCATTTATGAATACCATTCTCTTTGAAATCGCTGTCTTCGGACCCGACTGTCTTCGGCTCCACGTGTCGCTTTCTCATGCGATCATTAAATATGAACATATTTTACCCTATACAGATAGTCCCACTGCTTTCCGGTGGTATAACCTTATGTCACCGGGAAATTTATAGAGATACCCTTTTTGGCGGAAAATTCTCTATCCCCCTCTGAAAAGTTTTTGACGGTTGATTAGATGCACGTCTCTCCGTATTTAATGCCCCAAACACGCGTCATCCCACGATTCAGCACCACTTTTGCCAGTTATTGGGGTAATTATGATCACGATTTTAGCCGCCTATTCCTTTATTTATACGCATCAAACTTCTTCATTTACACTTCGTAATTTTACAAACTTTCTCAAACTCTCTTTACTCAACTCGTATTTGTCGTCAACTTTCTCGAACCATCTTCTTCTTCAGAGAAAACCCTTTTCTCCCTTCTGATAACAATGGCTTCTTCTTCCAGAAACCCTAGTTCCTTAAAGAATAAAGGTAAAGCTGATGATGTTGCTCCACCTATAGTGAGCACCATTATTCTAAGAAGTCTTGTCACAACTAAGGACTTCAAAGAGAAATATCCTTCCGCTAACCCTCGCACGTAGGCTGTTGGTGTGTATCTTTCTTCCATCAGTCCTTCCATCATTCCTGTTGTGAAGGAAGACTACTATTGCCATGATTTAAACATCATCGCTCCTTACCTGACGGAGCGGATAACCTTACCCAAGAAGGGTTTCACGTATTTTTATATGTATCCCTTCACTTTGGAGCCGCTCGTTTTGAGCAGGGAGCTTGACTCCACTATCGTGGAGTTCTGCAACCGTTACCAGGTATGCCTGGCACAAGTAAGCCCTTCTGTGTGGAGGGCAGTTGCTTGTCTTCGGCATCTATGCCAGGAGATGGGAGAGGAGCTAACCCTGGCTCGATTAATGAACCTTTATTCTCCCAATATTTTCCGTGGGGAAATGATAAATTTCAGCAAACGTGGTCACCATGCACTACTAACCAGCATGGGCGATGATAGCGATCGTGGGTGGATGGAACAGTTTGTTGGAGTTGCCACCAGGGACATCATTCCGGTCACAACTCAATCCTTTCTGGAATTGTAGAACCATACTTGTAAGTTCATCGTTTATCTTTTCTTCTAGTTAACGATCACCCCATACTGTTACTAATCCCTCTTCTTTCACTTATTTCAGAAACTCGGTGGACTCCACTGAGGGTCGAAGGCTTAGACTAGTGGGTCCAAAATATTTTGGATGTTACTATGCCCGAGACCTGCACGTGGAAATAACTGACCCTTAAATATGGGTGGAAGGCCAAAAATCATGGTAGATTGAACTCATCTTGTTTTTACCTTTCGTATAAGAAAACTGATTAACCTTTTTCTCCTGTAGAATTCAGGTCTACCCCAGAGCTCAATTGTCGTCCCCGAGGAGGACGTTTTGGCTAATCTTTCAGAAGCAACGAGGCTGTTGCAGGAGGCCTTTGCCCGAATTGGTGTAGTCAGTACTGCATTTGGTGCAAGTGCTTTTTCTCGAAGTCCCCGACCGGAGAACGAGAAACAAAAAAGAAGACGCTCCTCCGCGGCCGGGGAAAATATAAAAAGTAAGAATGTTCCGTCCGAGCCATCCCCGGATGTTGTGGTGATGAGCGTCGTGCCCAAGCTGTCCACGGACACCATGGTGATCAACTATAATGGAAAAGATAGTGATGAGGGAGCTTCTCTACATATAAGACGACGACCTTCATCATCTCAATAGAATGCTCAATCTGTTGAGCTAGTTATACCAATCGATGACGATGTCTAGACACTCTCGGGGGAGTATGATATGGTGGAAAATTCTAAATCTCGCTTCCGAGTCCCAGTTGTCGTGCCCGATAACGTGAGGCTAAGTACCAGGTCCCTTATGTCTTTGGTTAAATAGCAACGAACAAAGAACACTGCATTTGATGCAGCTGCTTCTCAACCTACAATGCCATCAGCTTCATCTCCTTATTTACCAACTCTGCCTTCGCCACCGGCAATTTCTATATCATATCCACCGGTCGCAGTTGCCCGAAAGGAGGATGTCCCTCTTCCTCAGTCCCTGGTTCATGGGAATTTGGGGCAAAAATTATGATGCCCCCTTCGAAGATCCCCAAAGGAAGAGAAGCGTCACCCTCTCGATTTCTACTGGATGCCATCTGTTGTCCTGGCCGGTGGAACTTGCTAATTATCTGAAGCCTCTGGTTTCAGGAAAAGAAAGAAATAAAATACAAACTCTCTCGGGAGAGTGTTCGTTGAATAATTCTATGCACAACGCAGTGGCGGTGTAACCTTTGTTTCCTTTGTTATTTCTTCTATCGTTGTTATGGCAAGGTTTTGAGTTTGTATTTCTTTTTTACATGCTAAATTTCTTGCTTCTGTGGGCCTTCAAAGGTTAATTCTTGATAAGGAGGAACTTACCTCCGAGCGGGATAAATTGTTGGCCGAGCGGGATTAGATTGTTGCCCGCCTGCCGGGACTAGAAGCACGAGCTACTGAGGCTGATGAATTGGTGGCTCAGTTGCAGCAAAGTGAGCAAGAGGTAGTGACCCTTAGCCAGGAGATATCCCCGTTAAGGGTATAATTTGAAGAAGCTAGGGCCAAATGGGTTGAAGTCCATAATATTGTTCTTGCTGCATCCGATCGCGAGGCTGCCTCTGCGGAAAGATTTAGTAATTTCGAGGCAGAATTAAACTCCAAAGTTAAAGAAGTTACTGCTTCCAAAGAGAAGTATGCCCGGTTGGAGGAGTTGCATAAGAGGGTCATAGAGAACAATAAGGTTTTTAGCTCCACTGTCTGTGACCTTGATGTCAGTCTCCAAGCCGCTAGATCCGAGCGGGACAACCTTTCTGCTAAGGTTAACCAACTTAAAGAAGAACTTCAGCACCGAATGACTTCCCTCATTATTGAAAAAACATATTCTATGTACAGCATGAGGAGAAAAACCTTGGAAGTGGCCAAAGCGGGTGTCATTGACTTTGATGCCTAAATCGCTAAGGCCCATGAGCTAGAGTCAACTACCCGAAGGGGTCTTCCGGTCCGTCCTGATGCTACCGACTCTTTTGGTTCTGGTTCTGGTTTTGAGTTCTCGGGAACTGAAGAAACACCGAAAGGTGATGATGCTGAAGGCCAAAATGGTGAAGGCCTAGATATTGAACCGGCATCGGATCCACCCACTTCTCTTGGGGTGTAGATGTTTCTCTTCCTCCGGGTTCTGGAGATGCAGCATCTTAGTTTTTGCTTTCTTTTCTTTCTCATATCTTTGTACTTGTGTTGTTTGGCACATTTATTGTGAATAGAAACATCTGTTCGTTCATGTATCATGCAAGTTTTTCTCTTTGCGTACTTTCTGTTTAAGTATTGCACAAGTTTTCCTTTTTGCATTCTTTTTATTTAAGTATTCTCTCAAGTTTTTCGTGCCAAGATATGCGAGGCTTCGAGTGTATTTTTCCCGGTAGTATTTGGATTCTGGGAACAAGTTCTTCCGAAATCAACCATTTAACGTAAAAGTTTCATAAAAGATGGTCATCTTATATTTAGAGTATTCTTGAAAAGGATGTCTCCTGTTCATTACGACACTAGCATTTAAAGTACTTGTTTAACTTTCAAATGATAAAATTAATTCATCGATAGGACAAGAAACAAGATAAAAATAAAAAGACTTTACTTTATTCCTTCAATTTTCAAAAAATACATAAGCATTCGTTGTGCTAAAATAAATTGTCATTTACTTGTGGCTAACTTGTACAACTTGTTTCTACGGGGCTGTCCGCGCAGTCCTCGGTCCTGATGATACAACTTTGTTTTTGGGTTTCGTATTCCGGTCGATGTGGAAGTCATTATTGTCGTATCCTCATATCATCCGCTTCCAGTGTTCGAATGCGAATTGGAACACTAGAAGTTTTGCACCTTCGAGGACTCCACTAATCAATTTCTAGACAATCTTTAGTTCAGTAGCAAACTTCACTTCCCCTTAGGAATTTATGCTATCGAGCCAAAGACTATCTAACAATCCCCTAGTGGTTTGGACTTGTGAAAGGTCGGGTAACCTTTGCTTGATAGCAAACCTAACTTCCCGGTGGGAATTTTGCTATCGAGAATAAGATTATCTAACCGCTCCGGAGTGGTTCTTCACTTGTGTGCCTTGCCATTAAAAGGTCTTATTGTCGCAGTTGAAACCTTCTTTGTAGTGTGCTTTCCGTTGCTGCCTCGTTAAAACCCTTGCCAGAAAAATCCAATTGAGGCAAAAACTGGACGAAGGGAAAATAAGTGCAGCACATACTTTCAGTACAAGTGACGTTCATTAGCAATAATATCTCTTGAGGTGTGCCATATTCTAGTTTCTTGGCAACTTTTCTCGATCCTGATTCTCCAACTCGTATGAACCTTTCCCGGTGATAGGTGAAACCTTGTAGGGGCCTTCCCATGTTGGACCTAGCTTCCCTGCATTGAGTTCCCGAGTGTTTTGAGTTACTTTCCATAGAACCAAGTCTCCCACTTTGAAATGACGGAGGTTGGCTCTTCGATTATAATATCTTTCTATTATGTGCATTTGGGCTTCCATTCTTATATGCGCCAAGTCCCTACACTCATCAAGTAGCTCCAAGTTGACTAACATTGCATCGTTGTTTGACTTTTCACTTGCCTGGAAATATCTCAAGGTAGGCTCCCTTACTTCCACTGGGATTAAGGTTTCTGCTCCGTACACAAGGGAGAAAGGAGTTTCTCTTGTGCTCGATTTGGCCGTTGTTAGGTATGCCCGTAGCAGTCCAGGCAGTTCCTCATGCCAATTACCTTTAGCTGCTTCCAATCTCTTTTTGAGATTTTGTATAATCACTTTGTTCGTTTATTCTGCTTGACCATTTTCTCTCGGATGATAGGACGAAGATGTGATTCTTTTGATTTTCAAGTCTTCAAGGAACTTTGTGATCCTTGCACCTAAAATATGTGGCCCGTTATCACAGGCTAAGTCTTTTCGTATTCAAAATCTATAAATTATGTATTCCCACAAAACTCCACCACTTCACGTTTTCCGATCTTTCGATAATGACCTGTTTTAACCCACTTAGAAAAATAGTTAGTCAAAATCAAAAGAAATCTTACCTTGCCAGGGGCCGGCACCAGTAGCCCGGCGATATCCATTCCCCACTTCATGAATAGCCATGAAGACAGAAGTGAGTGCAATGGTTCTGCTGGTTGATGTACCAATGGTGCATAATGTTGACACTTATCGCATTTTTGTACGAAAGCTTTTGCGTCTTGTTCCATTCGTGGCCAATAGTATCCTGTCCTTGCCAATTTAGGCACCAAGGAGTCTGTGCCCGAATGATTTCTACATATCCTTTCGTGGACTTCTTGCATAACATAATTAGCTTTAGAAGCTCCTAAGCATTGGGCCAGTGGGCCTTGGAAAGATTTCCTATACAGTTTAGCTCATTTGAAGCTATATCGTGCTGCTCTGGCGCACAGCGCCTAGGATGACTTGCAGTCCTTGAGAAATATCCCGTGTTCGAGATAATCAATGATCTCATTCCTCTAGCCCCAGACCAAATTTGTTGTATTCACCTCATAGTACCTATCTGCGTCTAGAACCGAGTGCATGAGCTGTATTATCATCCCAAAATTTGATCCCTTCATTTCTGTTGATGAATCGAGGTTGGCTAATGCATTCACTTCTGCATTATTTTCCCTCGGGATATGCATAATTGACCACTCCCTGAATCGAGCAAGCAAAGCCTGAACTTTCACTACGTATTGTTCAATGCACTCCTCTTTGGTTTCAAAGATCTCGTAGACCTAAGTTACCACCAGCTAGGAGCTGCATTTGATTTATATGATCTCGGCATCTAGTCCCCATGCCAATTCGAGTCCTGCTATCAAATCTTCATACTCTGCTTCGTTGTTAGTTAAATAAACCATTCTTATGGCTTGTCTTAGGGTTTCTCCCGAAGGCGTGGTTAATACTATGCCAAGCCCGGACCCCTTTACGNCCCCCCCCAAGTGCTCAAATGCGAATTGTAACACTGGAAGTCTTGCTCCTTTGAGGGAAAAACACTAGTGAATGGTTGGATAATCTTTGGTTCGATGGAAAGCTTCGCTTCCCGTTTCCACCGAGCCAAAGATTTTCTAATCCACCCCAGTGGCTCCCTTGAGGAAAAATACTTGTGAACGGTTGAATAATTTTTGGTCCGATGGCAAGTTTTTCTTCTCATTAGGAATGTGCCATCGAGCCAAAGACTATTTAGCCATCCCTCCGAGGCCGAAGCCTATGCCTACATCTCCATTATCTGCTCTGCGAGTCTTCCAGATATTGACGAGGCTCAACAACTAGATGCAGACAGCTATTTCAAAGCTGCCTGAGATATCTAGTACTGTTGCAGGGCAGGCATCCACACATGTACCACAAGTTCCTACTTATTTTGATGAGAAGTTGTGCATGGTCCTGGAGAACCAGACGTTGATCATGGACACTCTGGTACAACATAAGTCAGGTATTGAGGACTTGACCAAGGAGGTGAAGAAGCTGAGGAAATCCCAGGCCAGCAAGAGATCAGTTGATAAGCTTAGGAAGGAGGTGACCCGACTTGCGACAGCTGGTGATTTTCCATTTGACATGTTGCTTGACCCAGACCAGTTCGTCCCAGATCCATTTGCACCGGTTGCACCAGCTGGCCAGTCTGATGAGCCATGCCTTGCAGCCGACACTGCTGAAGCAATGTGTGTGATGTTTGCTACTCCCGCCACTCCCAGATATGATGATGTTGAGATACAGTTGGCTGACCCAACGGAGATGATGTTGCTGGAGACACTGATATGTCCAAGGATGCTTAGGGAGCTTTCTTCATCCTCTCTCTTTTTACTCTTATTTTGTTAAGTATTGGGGACAATGCTTACTTTTATTCGGGGGGTGAAATTTATTTGATTGACACATTTGGATACATTCAGACTGTAATAATTAGATGATTCTATTTCTTTTCTTATTTTTAGTTTTATCTATCTTTAGTTAGTTATTGTTCATTAGCTTCTTTAATTTTCCACTTTGGTTTTTGTTTTGTTAGTAGCTTCGTTTTATGTTAGTAGTTTATTTCTATGTTTTTCGTAGTAATATAGATAATAATCCTTTGGGTTTCTTAATCCCACGGTTCTTTCCAAGGGTAGTTTCGTGTGAACCGGGTGACTCTTCCCAAGGACGGATGGCATAACAACCTTCTTAAGGGAATGGGCCCATTTTTGTTTTTAGGTAATAATGATAGTAATAGTAATGAATAAAAGGCCTAATCAAGTCATTCTCAAAAAAGAATTATTCATGCTTCATTTGGTATCAACACACTTAACTACATGCTTATGATTTGAAACAACGTTTTTGAAAGAAAATAGATCTAGTTAGTGACTTTGAGACTCTTGAGTTGACTTTGGTAATCATTGAGTGGTTTATTGGACCATAGTGATCCTTAACTTGATTGTGGTTGCTGTAGGCTCTCAACTCTATCCTATTTTACGGTGTAGTTGCGTGAGGGGTGAGGTGATCTTTCATTGCTAGTCCAAGTACCCGTGCGAATGATCTAGAACTTGCCCTGAATGTGCTTTAAGGCGAAATCCTAAATTTGCTTGGTTTGGGAAATGATTGTAGGCTTTTCTTAGTTCGTTTGAGCTTTCTATTGACAACTAATGTTGTTATCCCTAGTCAACCCCTTTGAGCCTTTAGCCTTTCTCATTTGATAACCATGCTATAAGCCTTTACCTATTTTGTCGTGATCCTTTCTTGGCACCCGGACCTTCCTTAACACTCTTGTGAAATAAGTGGCTTAAGGCATAAGTTTGGGGGGAGAGTTGAGGAATTTGAAAGAGGTATCAAAGCACCAAAAAGAAAGAAAGAAATGATCTTTATGAAGAGAGAAGGCAAGAAAAGAAAAGGAACAAAAAGAAAATGCAAGAAAGAGAATAAAAAGAAGTGTTGATGGAATCCAAAAAGAGGTAATTATCCCTAGCATGAGCATCAAGGAATAAAAAGAATGAAGTGAACAAGAAAGAGTGATGTCAAGTCTCTCTAACCCCCAAGAAAAAGAGAATGCCTCTACGAGTTGGTAAATGTGAGCCAAGAAATAAAAATATGGAGTGCTTAAGGAAAGGTGTAACCACTTACCCATATGGTATCCTACCCCAATCCAAAAGCCTTCATTACAACCCGAAAGAAGTCCTACTTGATTTTGAACCGAGTGAGCTTACATTAGTAGTGATCTACATGAGGGGCAATCCTATGGTACTTGAAGTCGTACTTGTGACATTCTTTTGTGAGAGAAGAGTGAACCTTTCATTGATCTAAAGATTGAGTTCTAACTTTTGAAGTGAGATTGGCAAATGTAAGGTAGAGGAGGAAGAGTTTGGAGTCCACCATGATCTATATGATAGAACAAGAGTACTTGATGGGTAAAGTCAGTTCTTGAAGCTCAAATGTCACATTAGAACTATATGTGCATAATATGTGATTTGTCACCTTGTTGATAATGCATGAGTAGTGTGGGTAATTGTTGGTCACAACTGAGTATTAATGGCTTACCATTGACTCTCCTAAATGACCTTTCACTCTGAGTAGGTGGGAACTAATCTATTTGCTTGAGGACAAGCAAAGGCTTAAGTTTGGGGGAGTTGATAAGTGTGGATTTTAACCACTTATTAATACCTTCTTGCTTTAGTTTTAGTCTGAAAGTGTTGATTTATGTTCCCAAAACTAATGAAAGTGTGCAAATTACAGGAATGTTAGAGAACTGGACTCTAATGAAGAAATCTAACTCAAAAACGAGTGTTCCAGATCATACGACAATAAGGAGCACAAAACGCCAAAAGTGCGGCTCGCAGAAGAAAACGCGGACCGCAAAATTCTCTCTGTGGCCGCAAATCTAGTGTTGAAGCTAAGAAGTTGATTGAAGAAAAGCATGGACTACAAGAATTCAAAAAGATCAGAGAGTATGTAAAACGACCAAGAGTGAAGCCTTGCCAGAAGTGCGGACCGCACATGGAATTGTGTGCCGTAGAAGCTGAAGTGCAACCGCAAATCAAATTGTGCGGCAGCAGAATAAAACCTGCAAACTCGAGCAAAGTGCGGACCGTACATGGAATTGTGCGGCCGCAGAACCTCCCAGAGGATATTTTTATCAGCGAATTTTGGGCCACTATAAATAGACGAGAATCATTTTCTTTAGGTCAAGTTTGGTAGTTTTTTTAGCTGTAGCCAATGTAGTTTATCACTTTTGGTAATTTTTGACTAATTTGGGTTAAAAACACATTAGTCTAGCATTTTAATTTGCTATTATGGCTTTAATTAGTGTTTCTTCTTTATCTTCTTCTATTTCCATTATGAGTAGCTAGATATTTTCTAAGGTTGTGACTCAACCCTAGTGTGTAAGCCAATACTTATTTATGATTGGGTGTTTATTATTTAGCCTTGTTCAAGCTTTAATTTTAAATTTAATGGTTTCAAACCTTGATTCATGCCTTTTTGACTTGGCCTTTACTTGAGAAAGAGGGACATTGTCTAGGAAAACATGGCTAACAAGAAATTGGGCTAGTTAAGGTTTTGACTAGCCTAATTAAAGGGTTGGAACTAGTGATACGGAAACCTAACTTGAGCTCATATCAACTATTTGGCTTGATACCCATTTGGGCTTGAGAAAGTCAAATTGGGCAAAATCACTCTATGACCGAGAGGTGTTGAGTGGGTAACTTGGATTTGAGAGCCATAATGCACCCTGATCACTAACACCTAGGTGAAGGTTACATCCTAGGCCTTTTACCTATTTGAAAATAACCAAAAATAATTAATCAATCTCAAGTCTCATTTCTCTAGTTAATCACTCTTAGTATAGATTCAAGAAGTAATATGCAAAACCATCTTGTTTGGAAGTGTATTTAAGTTATTTCTTCTACACTTATTAAGTGTACACTTTAACACCCACATTTAGCTCCCTGAGGAAATCAACCCCCACTCATATTTGGGTACTAAATTTCCAACGACCTCTTCCACTCATTGTTGAGTATGGATTGGGAGTGGATCAAGAAGCCAGTGATGAAGGGGCTTCCCTACAAAAGAGACAACGATCTTCATCAGCTCAACAGAATGCTTAATCTGGAGAGCTTAGAACCACAACCGAGGGGGAGCTCTTTGAAGAAATGGATTTGGTGGAGAATGTTGATTCTCCCTTTCCAGTCCCAGTTGCTGCCTCCGGTACTATGAGGTCGAGTGTCGAGCCTCTTCTGCCTTCGGTTGATGAGCAAATAACAAATAGCACCGCTTCTGCCGCAGTTGCTTCTCAACCTACAACACCATCACCTTCATCTCCCTCCACGTTGGCCATACCTTTATCACCAGCAACTGCTATATCTCCCCCACTAGTCGCAGACGCCCGAGAGGAAGATGTCCCTCATCCCTAGACTCGTGACCACAGGAATTTGGGGAACAACTACTCGGTCCCTTATGCAGATCCCAGGGGAGGAGGAGTGTCTCTCTCTTGGTGTCCACGAAGTGCCATCTACTATCGAGAATGGTGGAACTCGCCAATTATCTGAAGCCGCTGGCTTCAGAGAAAGATATGAAGAAAATACACTCTCTTTCAGGGGAGTGTATGATAAATAACGCCATCCACAATGCAGCAACGGCATTGTACTTATTCTCTTTACTGCTTGTTTCTTCTCGACTTGTTAAGACAGGGTTTCTAACTTTGGTATTTGCTTTGCAGGCCAACTTTCTTGCTTTCGAGGGCCTTTAGAAATTGATCCTCGATAAAGAGGGACTTAAGTCCGAGCGGGATCAACTGTTGGCCGAGAGGGACTAACTCACCGCGCACCTCCCAGTATTAGAAGCGAAAGCCACTGAGGCAAGTGATCTTGAGGCCCGACTATAGCTTAGCGAGCAGGTGGAAGTGGCCCTTAGTCAAGAAGCTTCTCAATTAAAATGTTCAATTCCAAGAAGCTAAGGCTAAGTGGTTTGAAGTTCAAGATGATGTGCTTGTTGTTGCCGAGTGCGAGACTGCCTCTATTGAGTGCGAGTGAATAACTTAGAGGCAGCCTTGAATTCCAAAGCTAAAGAGGCTGCTGCTACTGAGAAAAAGCGTGCCCTGATGGAGGACAGGTATAAGAAGATCATATATCACAATAAGGTTCATATAACTATAATATGTGATCTCGATCTTAGCCTTAGTGCCATGAGATCCGAGCGGGATGGTCTTTTGATCGGGGTTGATCAGCTTAAATCAGAACGGCAGGGTCATGGGAATTCTCTCATCATTGAAAAATATACTCTATGAATCATATGAGGAGGAAAACCTTGGAAGAGGCCAAAGCGGGGTCATTAATATTGACGATGAGATCGCCAAGGCCCGAGCGCTGGATTTAACCACTCGAGAACGCCTCTCAAATCAGCTTGATGTAGCTAACTCTTCTAGTTTCGGTTCCGAGTTCTAAAGAATGGAGGAGGAACTTGAAGAAGATAACGATGAAGGCCAAGATCCTGAGCCGGCGGCAGACCCGCCTACTTCTCCAAGGGGCGCAGATGCTTCTCCTCCCCCGAGTTCTGGTGGTGACGTAGTTTAGCTTTTTTGCTTTCTTTTCCTTTTGTATTTTTGTACTTGTGATGCTTGGCATGTTTAATAAATAAAAGTAATTTTTGTTTGAGCATTGCACAAAGTATATTCTTTTTGCGTTAAATTAGGCAAGGCTTCAGGTGTATTTTCTACCGATAGCATTTGGGTTCGGGGCATAAACTCTTTCGGAACCAACCCTTTACTGTGAGGGTTTCATAAGAGAGGACCCTCTTATATTTACGGTGCTCTTGAAGAGGACGTCTCGTGTTCATTACAGCACTAGCATTTGAAGTACTTAGTTAACTTTCAAATGATAAAATCAATTCATCATTTTGGAAAAGAAACAAGATAAAAATAAAAGGACTTTATTTTATTCCTTCTATCTTCAAAAGTATATAAGCATTCATTTGTTGAAAGAAAAGAAATTGCCATTACATATGGCTCATTTATACAACTTGTTTCTACGGGGCTAGTTGTGCAGTCCTCGATGCCGATGAGACATTTTTATTCTCGAGTCTCGTAATCCCAATTTTCGTGGAAATTAGGTTACCGTATTCTCATACTAACCCCCCCCCCCCCAGTGTTCAAATACGAAGAATGCGAATTGGAACACTGGAAGTTTTGCTCCTTTGAGGGAAAAACACTAGTGAATGGTTGGATAATCTTTGGTTCGATGGCAAGCTTCGCTTCCCGTTAGGAATTTTGCCATCGAGCCAAAGATTATCTAATTCACCCCAAGTGTCTCCCTTGATAAAAAATAATTGTGAACGGTTTAATAGCTTTTAGTCTGATGGCAAGTTTTGATTCCCATTAGGAATTTGCCATCGAGCCAAAGACTATTTCACCATCCCTCAGTGGTTTGTCGTTTTAATGCCTTGTCATTTAAAGGTCTTATCTTTGCTGGTGAGGTTTCCTTCGTAGTATGCTTTTCATTGTTGCCTCGTTAAAAACCTTGACAAAAAACCCAATCGAGACAACAACTGGTCGAAGGAAAAAAGAGTGCAGCACATACTTTCAGTGTAAGCAGGATCCATCAGCAATAATACATTTTTGAGCTGAGTTACATTCCAGTTACTCAGAAATTTGACTTCGTCTTGGTTCTCTAGTTCGTATAATCCTTTTTCAGTGATAGCTGAAACCCGATAAGGGCCTTCCCACATTGGACCCACCTTTCTTGCGTTGAGCTCCCGTATGTTTTGAGTCACTTTCGTCAAAACCAAATCTCCCACTTTAATGTAGCGAAGATTGGCCCTCCGGTTATAGTGTCTTTCCATTCTTTGTTTCTGGGCCACCATCCTTATGTGCGCCAAGTCCCTGCGTTCGTCAAGCAGCTCCAGTTTGACCAGTAATGCTTCATTATTTGCTTCTTTATCCGCCCGGAAGTACCGCAATGTCGGTTCTTCTTCTTCTACCGGGATAAGAGCTTCAGCGCCGTATATGAGAGAGAAGGTGTCTCCCCTGTTCTCGATTAGGCCGTCGTCCGGTATGCCTATAGCACTCCCGGTAACTCTTCGGGCCACTTACCCTTGGCTACTTCCAACCTCTTTTTGAGGTTTTGAATAATTACGTTATTGGTTGATTCTGCCTGCCCATTCGCGCTTGGATTATATGGTGAAGATGTGATTCTTTTAATTTTTAGGTCTTCAAGAAATTTGTGACCTTGGAACCTATGAATTATGGCCCGTTGTCGCAAGCAATCTCCTTCGGTATTCCAAGCCGACGAATTATGTTTTCCCATAGGAAATCTACCACTTCGCGCTCGCCGATTTTTTGGAAAGGACATGCTTCAACCCATTTAGTGAAGTAATTAGTTAAAATTAAAACAAATCTTACCTTCTCAGGAGCCGGTGGCAGTGGCTTGATTATATCCACCCCCCATTTCATGAATGGCCATAGGGATAGTACTGAATACAGCAGTTCTGCTGGTGGGTGCACCAACAGTGCATGACGTTGACATTTGTCGCATTTCTGAACGAATGCCTTCGCGTCTTGTTCCATCAGAGGCCAGTAGTATCTGACCCTAACTAATTTTAGGACCAATGAATGTATGCCTGAATGATTTCAATAAATCTCTTCGTGAACCTCTCTCATGACGCAGATTGCCTTTGATGTTCCGAGACATCGGGCCAATGGGCCTTGGAATGACCTTCTATATAAATGTCCTCCCCAGAAGCTGTAACGAGTTGCTTTGGTATGGAGTGCCCGGGATGCCTTCGGGTCTTCGGGCAGCTTGTCGTGCTCAAGGTAATCGATGATTTCACTCCTCCAGTCCCAAACTACGTTGGTTGTATTTACTTCATAATGATCGTCCATATCCAGTACCGAGTGCATGAGCTATACGACAGTACCAAAATCTGATCCCTTCATTTCTATTGACGATCCTAAATTGGCCATTGCATCCGCTTCTACATTTTCTTCTCTCGGGATATGGGTGATCGACCAATACCTGAATCGTGTGAGCAAAGTTAGAAATTTAATCACATATTATTGCATGTGCTCCTCCTTGGTGTCAAATATTCCATATACTTGATTTACTACTAGCTTGGAGTCCCAAACTCAGCTTCATTGTTAGTCAAGGGAACAGTTTTTATGGCATGCCTCAGGATCTCTCCCGAGGGCGTGATTAAGACCACCTGAGTCCATACCCTTTCACGTTGGAAGCTCTGTCCATGAATAAGTTCTAACTACTGATGTCATTTCCGACACCATCGCTGCTTCTTTTGTGGCTAAAGGTAGTACCTCGGGACTGAAATCGGCCATAAAGTCGGCCAAAACTTGTGATTTGATCGCGGTCCTGGGTTTATGTTCAATATAAAATTCACTAATTGCTACTACCCATTAGGCCAGCTGACCTAACAACTCAGGTTTGTGAAGGGCATTCGCAGGGGAAAGGTGGTCACCACAGCTATCGAGTGACTGAAAATAAGGCCTAAGCTTTCTAATGGCGATTACGAGAGCTAAGGCCAGTTTTTTAAGGTGCAGTTAACGAGTTTCCGCACCCGACAAAATCTTTCTAAGATAATAGATAGGATATTGCGTACCTTCGTCCCCCCAAACTAGAATGGCTCTTACCGCTACATCCTAGACCGCTAAGTATATTAACAATTATTCGCCTTCCTCTGGTTTTGATAGTAACGGAGGGCTTGATAGATACCGTTTCAGGTCTTTTCAGGACCGTTGGCATTCTGGAGTCCATTCGAAGTTGTTCTTCTTCTTCAGAAATGAGAAGAAGTGATGATATTTTTTCGATGACCGAGAAATGAACCTGCTTAGAGTGGCCAGTCTTCCAGTTAGCCTTTGGACTTCCTTCATGCTTGTCAACTGGTCTGGAATGTCCTCGATGGCTTTAATCTTATTGGGATTGACTTCGATCCCCCTTTGTGACACCAGTAAACCCAAAACTTTACCGGACCTAACTTTGAACGCACATTTTTCGGGGTTGAGTTTTATGTTGTGCTTCCTTAGGATGTCGAATGTTTCCTGGTGGTGTTTTAAATGGTCATCTGCATTCAAAGACTTGACTAGCATATCATCTATGTAAACTTCCATTGTTTTTCCTATTTGTTTTTCAAACATCTTGTTTACGAGCCTCTGATAAGTGGCTCCGATGTTTTTAAGCTCGGAGGGCATCACATTGTAGCAATATGTGCCAAAGTTCGTTATGAACAAGCTTGTTTCTTGATCCTCCGGGTTCATCTTAATTTTATTATACCTAGAATAGGCATCAAGAAAACGCATTAACTCGTACCCGGCCATTACATCGATCATTTGATCAATGTTTGGTAGTGGGAACGTGTCTTTTGGGCATGCCTTATTCAAGTCCTTATAATCTACGCACATTCAAAATTTATTATTCTTCTTCGGAACTACAACTACATTAGTTAGCCAGTCGGGATACTTTACCTCCCGAATTGAACCGATGTCAAGTAGTCTAGTTACCTTTTCTTTGATAAACATGTTTTTGACCTCGGCTATCGGCCGCTTCTTCTGCCTTACCGGCGGGATTCTCAGGTCCAGGCTTAGCTTGTGCATGGCCACCTCTAGTAGGATACATGTCATATCTGCGTGCGACCATGCAAATCAATCAATGTTAGTTTTAAGAAACTCGATAAATCCTAACTTGAGCTCGGTGTTTAGTCATGTCCCCAAGTGAAATTTCCTCTCTAGAAATTTTTTGAACAAAGCCAATTGTTCGAGTTCTTACACCGTGGACTTGGTCTCGTCCGTTTCTTCCGGTACTTGAAAATATCTTGGTACCTGTTGGATTCCGACGGCTGCTACCCTTTTTCATCTTCGTTCGGTTCGGGAGCAAGCGCCGGTTCCTGTAATTGCTATGCCTCTTGTTCCTTCCCTTTACTGCTGGAAATCGATACCGCGTTCATCTCTCTTACTGTCGAATGATCTCCTCTTATTTGTTTGATTCCCTCTGGAGTTGCAAATTTCAGAAGTTGGTGATATATTGATGGTACGCCCTTCATCTCATGTAGCCATGGTCTTCTAAGAATTATGTTGTAGCCCATGTCGCCATCTACTACTTCAAATAAGGTAGTTTTCATGACCCCTTCGGCGTTCGTGGGCAGCAACATCTCCCCTCGGGTTGTCACCCTTGCTAAGTTGAACCCGGCGAGGAGTTTTGTTGTCGGAATAATGCTTCCGGATAGCTTGGCTTGTTCCAGCACTCTTCATTGAATGATGTTGGCTGAACTTCCTAGGTCAATCAAACCACGTTTAATCTTGAAATCTAGAACTTTAAGAGAAATTATCAGGGCATTGTTGTATGGTAGTAGAAGTCCATCGGTATCTATTTTCGTGAAAGTGATGTCGTCCTTGGCGACTTCCTGGAGTCTCTTACTATGAGTCACTGATACCTTTGTCTTTTTTGCTACCGAGAAGCTTACACCATTGATCTCGTTCTCCCCGAATATCATATTGATGGTTAGTCGAGGATGGTCTTCCCCTACCTTCGAGGGCTCTGTGTTATCCCGGATGAGGCCATAATTGTTCTTAGCCCGGCCGCTTAAGAATTCCCTAAGATGGCCATTTTTTAACAGCATTGCTACCTCCTTGCGCAGATATCGGTAGTCCCCAGTCCGGTGACCATTAGTCCCATGATATTCGCACCATAAATTAGGATCCCTCTAGCTGGAATCGGACCTTATTGGCCTCGATACTCGCACTTCCTTGATGTTTCTCATTGTTGATACCAGCTCGACTACACTGATATTGAAATTACACTCCGACAACCTAGGATAAGTGGTATCCTAGGAACCCGATACCTCTTTCTCTTGCAATGACCTGTTATTCTAGCCGTGGTCAGTTCTTCTATCAAGAACGAACCTATCCGCTAACTGTAACCATCTGTTACCGCGTCCTTCGGCTCTTTTGTAAGGCAAAAACCAGCCCTTAGAAGATCGCCGATCCGTATCAAAATCATCTTTTGATTTCTCCCTTTCTTTTTCGATCCCGACCCATAGTTTATACTGGGAACCAGAGCTGATCATCTTCTATCCTTATATTTTATTCATAATGGTTATGGACATCCGCCCACATAGTTGCTTGGAACTCGAGCAGGCTTTATTTCAGTTTCCGGGAGGCATCAGAGCTCATCGGGTTCAATCCTTTAGTGAATGCCTCAGCTGCCCATTCATCTGGCATGGCTGGTAACAACATTCTTTATTTCTGGAACCTGATCACGAACTCGCGCAGTAATTCAGACTCTCCTTGCAAAATTCTGAATATGTCTGCCTTCCGGGACTGGATCTTCTTGGCCCCGGCATGGGCCTTGATCAAAGAATCTACGAGCATCTCAAAGGAATCTATTGAGTGTTCGGGAAAGAGTGAGTACCATGGCAGGTCCCCTTTCGTTAGGTTTCTCCGAACTTCTTCAGCAGGACTAACTCCATCTCATTTTGAGCCAAGTCATTTACTTTCACCACCGTTGTATAGGTGGTGATGTGCTCTTGAGGGTCCGAAGTCCCATTGGTACGTCTAGCATTTTGAACCGCTTCAAAATTAACTCTGGCATTATGCTCGATTTGAACTGCAATAGGGTGTACTTCTTCGAGTCTGGGACCTTTAGCACTGGTCGTGCACTCGGAATTTGGTCCATTCGAGCGTGGAACTCTTTTGCGTTCTAATCCATCCACTCATTCATTTACCTCATAAACTGCACAAGCTCAATTTTGAAGGGATCATTATTGTTGTCGTTACCGGATCTGTTACTGATCCCCCGGCTCTATCGAAGCTGACCTCACCCCTCGGGTGTTGTTATCAACTCTTTGCGTTGTTTGATTTGCGGGAGCGCCGGGAGGAATGGGTCCTCTTCAATTCACATTGTTGGACGCACCTAACAATGCCTGCTTCAGTTCTGTCATGGCCTGGTCTTTCCTTGAGAGATGGCCCATGATGGCCTTTTACTGTTCTCTCAGGATCCTTACTGTTTCTGCAACATGCTCGTCCTCAGCATTATCAGGAGTTGTCTCCCGCACATGTTTGGGATATTGCCCGCCATGTACCAGATTTGCTACGCCCTCTTCGTTGCGGGTGTCACTAATAGAATTCTCATGTTGAGGTAGATTTTCTTGCGCCTTAATATTGTGTGCGATGTTGACATCGTTAGCTGTCATTTTGTACGATTTTTGCTATGAAACAAAGAATTAAACAAGTTAGTAATAGATGCAAGGATCAATTCAATTACGCAGTTGTCTAAGCCCCACAGTGGGCGCCAAACTGTTTACCCATAAAATGGTACAGATGAATTTATAGCGTGGTTTATAGACAAGCGAATTGATTTGATCCAAAATGATAAATAATTTAAAAAGTATAAGACTTAGCATTGAAATCGAGATAAACAACAGATAGCCTAATTCCGGGAGCAAGGCTTCCGAAAACAGTGATAAGCACAATAATAGACAGAAAATAAAGTATTATTTTAGCTTGAGAATAATGTGTAGCATAAGTTTTGCCAGAGATTTCGTGTGTTACAATAGTTGTTGAAACTACTATTTATAGTTATACCTAGGGAATAAGGTCCTAGGATCTAGCCCCTATTAAATGACAATAATGGAGGTCATTGATGAATATGTAACGTCATGCCATGAATGTCAAAATTCTCTACAATGGCTGTATATTTAATACTGAGGAATATTCTTCATTAAATATCATCTAGTGACAAATATTCGTTTGCTCCTGCTGACTATGTTCCCTTTGGGATCTACCCGGTGCCAACTGAAGTTGTTGTCCTCGGTCTTGGTTTTCACTCGCTTCATCTTCCGTCTGCCTCCGGTTCCACGTGTCACGCTATCATTCGAGCATTTAATATAAACCGATTTTACCCTATACATTTAACAAATAAACGCGAGCTTTTATGTTCCTTCAAAGAAAATTTTAAAAAAGAAATGAGACAGTTAATTAATAAAAATCTAGTTGACGAAATGAAGTAATTCCAATGTATTAATACATAACACATTTTATATTCATTGAAGTCTCTAAATCAACTAATTGGTTAGATGGAAGATTTCTCAATTCTTAACAAAAAGTCTTGGGTTACAACTCTAGGAATAAAGAAATTTCTAGTAGGAAGCGTTTGTCGCACAATTGTCAAGTCACCGAGTATAACGAAATCTCTGACTCCCCGTATAGTAAGTAAAAATATCAAAAAAAATGGCGAAACTATTTTGTGGTAGCGAATGAAAATATAGCATAAAGATTCATTCGTTTAAATTATTCATCTATTTGTATGATTCAAACCTAAAGAAAAATGTATGAAGATAATGAGGCCTAAATAATAAGCCTGTCGCAAGAGTTATAGATGATTTAGTAGAAGAAAGACACTACAACTTAATGAGAGTGTACGTACAGGCGAAGAAATAGGGAAACGACTTCTAAACTTGCAACAACAAAAAGTTCAATAAACACACCGCCGGATAACTTAAGGTTAAAAATTGAAATCTCAAAAAACCTAACTTTCCTCTCTTCTTTTTACGCCCATAATCTCTAAAAAGGAGAAAAAAGACACAAGAAAAATAAGTAACCCAGTAATGTTGAAAAACCAAATTAGACAAGCCTACACTTGAACAACCACACCTCAGATCAACCGAAGAATCAGTTCACTGTCAAGTTCCATGCCGACGTCGGCAAGAAGCTCTGAATCACCACACTCTTTTCCTCTAAATATTAACCTCTGTTTACGAAATCGCATTCCCTCCTTTTCATAAATGGTAGCCTTAACATCTCCAATTGTGTCATCATGGTCCACTGTTACCTTAAGTACACATCCATAAATTTATATTAAAGGAACGGAACGCTCTCAATTTGGATCCTGAGATCATCGAGATACTCGGAATCATCAGGATCAGTTCCACATAATGTTAATTTATGTTTATGAAATTGAATCTCCTCATATTTTTTAATAACAGCCTTAGCATCTCCAATGGTGTCATCAGGCCCTACCATTAGCTCAAGGGCACATCCTGAATCAATATTTCTCACAACTATTTGAAGCTCTTTCTATTGGAATCAAGATCGTCCTGGTGCATATCAAAGGATTAAAGTGAAATCCTTAGTGATTCCAATAGAAGGAAGAGCTTGTGCATCCCTCAAGGGCAATACCCTTTTCTTCTTGAATGTACGCTTTAACTACAGCAATAATGTCATCTGGCTCAACCATTTGTGCAAAGGTTCTTGAATTTGAACTAGATTTACCTAAAGAGCTATTATCTTCAAGGGTATTATTATTCACAACCAAGGACAGATTGTTAACATCTTTGAAGGTGTCATCCTGAACATTAATGCTCATTATTCGCCTTCGTAAACATGGATCTAAAACAAAATATATACTAATTAAATCATCTATTTAAATAGTCAATTTACCTTTGAACATTAATTCAAAAATATTAGCTCGACTTTTATTAACTTAACTAATCTAATTAATGAAACTTTCGTTTAACAAAAGGGAAAAGGAAAAGATAGAAAATTCAAGAATGTGAGAATTTACCAAGACCTGTTGACTTTAGTGGTAAATACTCCCTCCGTTCACTTTTACTTGTCTACTTTGAACTTTACACGTCCCTTAAAAAATAATAAATAAAGTGCATAATTTACCATAATACTCATATTAATTGGTGTATAGTTTTAATGGATTTAAAAAATGATTTGTATTGAGTAATTAATTCTAAGAGAAAACCAGAAAAAATAAATTATTTTTCTCTTGATATGCGAAAAGTGACAAGTAAAAATAAAAATTTATGTTTAGAATACTTGATAAGTAAAAGTGAACAGAGGGAGAGGGAGTAGTACTAAACTTTACCAGTAAACATTAGAGTGTACCTTTTCCTGCGGCCGCTGTTAGGCTTATATTATTTTCTGGGGTCATTGCCAACTTTACTTTGGTTCCGTCTCCCCCTCCTATATGAAATGGCCGGAGCGGATCCACGGTGTAAATCGTAGTTCACGTAAACCTGTGGTCCTCTGACAATATCAAATATATTATATACATAATTTGAGAAAAATAACTTATTATTACTTGATGTCACCCATGGTCAAAAGAGATAAAGTGGTTCACTAATTTTGGCCCCTAATTTCTTGCTAACTTAAGGTCATGGGATCGAATCCCTTCAAAATTACTGCTTTAATTTCTTATTCTTAAGCCTTTCTTTTTCTTTTTTTGACAGCAACGCATCCTTTTATTTTAGTTTTCCTGAAGTATCAATGGTGCACTCATGTTCTCGAAATTCTGGATCCGCCTCTGAAAATGGCCGAAACCTTGTTTATGGAGGCTAAAATACTTTTATGGGGAAAAGGAAGCTCAACTAACTACTCATAATAGAGTAGTAATAATTAAGGCGAATCAAATTAAAATTCCAAAGTTGGTTTGACTTTTACTTTCATTTTTTCTTATTGACAACCGGATGCTAAAGTACTTTTACGGGAAAGATAAATTCACCCCAGCCCCAAAATAGTTATGGAGGCAATTGATAAAGATTAATGAATCTCCTCATAAAGTGACTCAGGTTTTAATTATGGAGCCACTTTCAATCCTCACTAATTATGATTGTCCATTTAATTCTTCTCAACATGCTTTATGAATGCATATAGTTATCAGTATAAACAAATTTAGCACCCGTTTGTTCATAGTTTATGACTATTTGTTTCAAAAAAAATTGATTTGATCAGTTTTTGAAAAAAAATTCAATCTTTTTTTCAAGTTCTCAAAAATTGATTTTTTTTTGTTGTAGAAAATATACCACTAGGCATGCTTCCTAGTGGCTAATATATTAATAAAATCTCAAAATTGGGTCCAAAACTTACAAGATGTCCAAAGCTAAATACGAATTGCACAAAACCACGAGCTACTAGAAAGATGAAATAAGTAATATCTAAGGAACTAGCTATTACAACATGATAAGTTGTATGCTTCATTCTACAGTCAGTGTATGTGAATCCAATAGCAAGGGGCAAATACCAAGTAGCACCTATCAAACTCTCACCAGGCGTCAGGGTATGCATTCCATTGGAAATGGACAAGGCTAGCATGAATTCAAAACATTTACACCACTAAATTGAAGCAGGCAAAATCTTCCAACCATCAATGTTGCTCCAGAATAAACAACTCCATATAGTTTTTCAGTTCAAATCAAGACAGTATACTGAATTTGCCCAAAGTATCTGATAATTCATCTGCTCACTAAACAAGCATAATTGTATACTGAATTATCATCTTCAGAATGAGTGTGTGAACACACTAATACAATTGGAAAATGACAACTCAATACATAATATAACAGAAGGAGCAACAGATGATGTGATGAGTTGTAAAATTGTATTGTATTGTGTAATATGTGCAACATTTATGCACAGAATAAATTGCAGTAGCAGCTTCATGTGAAAGTCTGAACCAAGCAATCATAATGTGTAATGAGATACCTTCTGATACTATTGGATCCCAGCTTTGATCCTTCAGAGTAATCTGCAAAATTGGAGTGCACAGTGCATCCAACGTTATATTTTGCATATGGCTGTGCAAAGCACAGACCTACTATTCATCAGTATTATGCCATGTGATTTTATGTGATAGAACACCACATGCCTTGCATTAACTAATATATATAACATTAGAATGTCCCCAGAATGAGCATGAAAATATGCTAATACTACTGAGAAACACCCTAACATTATACAGAATATAACAACATCAAATAACACAAGGCCAGACAATTTCAGTTGAGGTCTTCTCATCAGTCAGGAGTTTTCCTTTTAGCCACTCTCACCCTCAAATTAGGTGTTTGTGATTTGTCAAGATTGATTAGTCTCCTTCCTCCACTAGGCATTTCAGAGAAAGAATGAAACTGAATGGTACCTGCAAAAGAGAAAATAAGGTTAGCTAAACAATCCGCTATTGTGTTGCCCTCCCTTAGGACATGCTAAAAGATCACATTATAATTCTCCTTTTATCTTCTTAATCTTCTTCACTTCCTTCCCAATGTTCCAAGGTATCTCCCATTCACCTTCAATAATCTTCTTCATCACCAAGGAATCTGTCTCAATAATGAGTGGATGAAGCTGCCTTTAAACACAGTATAAGAGCCCTTCCACTATTGCCCTTGCCTCAGCCACTATATTAGTTTAGATCCTTATTTATTTCTCCAGTATCATTCCTCACACAGAAACTATAAGAACTTGGACCAATATTCCCTCTAGAAGCACCATCAGTGTTGAACTTATACCATCTCTCATAAGGTAGCTGCCACATAATTCTTTTAGTAACAACATAAGGCTTATAGCCTTAAAAGTACCTGACCATTTCTGGCCACGGTGGGGGAATAGTAGACAACCAAGGATATCTAACTCTAGCTATAAAGTGTAGAGTTTTGTTCACCTCATGTACCACCCTATGAAATGATACTGCACCTTATCCATGCTTCAATGAATTCCTTCTCTTCCAAATCTCCCACGTAATAATGGTTGGAACTGCTTGAAATAAAGGCTTGAGCTTAGCATAATATTTTGCACTCCACCATGCTCTAATTATCTGATGTACTTATACTATATTAATCACCAATCCTGCAACTTGCAAGAATACTTTCCATACCATACTAGCAACATCACTTGTAATGAAAATATGTTGAACAATTTCTTCTTGTGGTGGTAAGGAACACCAATACTTAGAAATAAGTAATTGGACAACTCTCCTCCATATATCATCTATTGGCACCTACCCTCTCCAAAGCCTCCATAGGAAGAAAGAGATCTTAAATGGAATCCCCTTTGTCCATAGCAGCTTGTATTCTGAATTTAGACGAGCCTTATGCCTTAATATTTGCCAAGCACTACCTACTGTAAACTTTCCTGAAGATGTTGGCATCCATTTAGGTGTATCCCAAAATTCATCAGTATTATCAAAATATACCTATTGCCTTATATGATCAGCAATATCTTCTAGAAAATTCTCCTCCAATATTTGTTCATTCCATCCATCTTCATCTCTCAATTCTGCCACCTTCTGTAACTCTTCATTGATATTAAACTATGGTGGTAGTACATGATATAATGCTCCAAGACCATTCCAATTCTCATACCAAATATTTGTAGAACCCCTATTCATTTCCCACTAAATTTCATGTTCAACCCCTTCTCTAGCCTCTAGCAGTTTCCTCCATACATGTGATCCTTGTCTAAATTGAACCATAGTTGGCATTTCCTTTTTGCAATATTTGTTCCACATAAAGTTTGACCACAAGGATTTTGATGTCCTAAACCTCCAACACAAGTTTCCAAACAAGGCTTTGGATACAACAAATAAAGATCCGAACCCTAATCCTCCTTCTTCCTTTGGAAGACATAAATTGAGCCATTTGGTCCAGTGCCTACTTCTACCTTATTCCTTAGTACTCCAAAAGAATCTAGCAAACAACTTGAGCAAATGTACATGCACATTGTCAAGAGGATCCAACACTGAAAGGATGTGAGTTGGTAGGCTTTGCAACACACTAGTTATAAGTGTAGCTTTACCTCCAAAGGACAATAATTTTCCTTTCCAAGAATGTAGCTTTGCCTTCACCTTTTTAATGATATTATTGTAATAATCTTTCCTCCTCCTTGTATAAAAGATTGGATACCCTAAATAAGTGAAAGGGAAGCTGCCTCTCTGAAATCCAGTTATGGCACCAACATTATGAAACAACTCTCCTGCCACATTAGCATGCATGAAATATGAGCTTTTTGACTTGTTGATCAGCTGTCCAGATGTTTGCTCATACACTGTAAGGACTTCAACCACTTTGCTTAATGAATATGGATTAGATTAGACAAATATGATTGTATCATCAGCATATGCCAAATGATTCAAAGGATCAGACCATTTTGGCATACCAAATCCTCTAAACTTTTTGTCTTCAAACAACTTGTTCAATGATCTTGACAGAACCTGAGCAGAAAGAATAAACAAGACAAGAGACAAAGGATCCCCCTGATTCACCCCTCTTATAGACTTAAAAAATCTAGACGCTTGCCCATTTATAAGTACCGAATATTAATTGTTTGCCAATAGATTCCAAATCATATTGATGAAGTGCTCAGCAAATCTCATCTTCCTCAATACATGACGTAGATACTTACATGACGCTCTATCATAAGCCTTGACCATGTCTAACTTAATCACAACATTAGCAGTCTTCCCCCTTAGTCTAATATCTGTGACAATTTCTTGTGCGAGCAATATATTTTCAAAGATACTCCTCTCCTTCACATAGCCAGACTGATTGGAAAAGATAAAAGAAGGAAGAATCTTCTCCAATCTATCATGTAATACCCTAGAGATCACCTTATTAATGAAGTTACTAAGACTTATAGGCCTTGGATCTGATAAAGTTTGAACCTAAGGTTTCTTTGGCAGGAGAACAAGATTTGTGTGTGTTACTGACTTTGGAAAAGATGCACCTCTATAGAACTCTATCAGCAACCTGAAGATGTCCTCCCCTATAACATCCCAACAATGCTGGTAAAACAATCCAGTAAAACCATCAGGGCCAGTTGCACTATCTCCACTTAGTGCAAATATTGCAGTCTTAACTTCATCAATGGTAGGAAACTTGCAAAGCTCCAAATTCTGCTCTATAGTTACCATAATAGGCATATTGTTCAATAGCTCAAAAGTTGTAGAATCCCCTTCTTGTGTGAATTGTTTTTGGAAGAAATCTACTGCAGTATTAGCCATAAGATCTTGAGATTCCAACAAATCACTATCTCCATTCTGAATTCTTTTGAGTTGTAATTTCTATATCTTGCCATTCACATGGTTATGAAAGAACCTTGTGTTTCTGTCTCCTTCAGCAAACCAATTGTGACTGATTATATCATGTTTATATTGTTATTATTGATCCACCAAAGCATTATGAATGTTCACAAGCAGCTCTTTGTGAATGATTATATCATGTAATATCTGATTTGGAGACTTCAAAGGTACATTGATTTGTATCTGCATTGGTGATCCAGTTCCAGAAGCATATGCTATAGGCACTCTCTCAATTGCATTTGAGTCCCTGGGTACTATGGCTTGCTCAATCTGATCATGTGCCTTTCTTGTGGCCTCTTTCAATATCTCAGCATTGCTCTCCATCCTCCCTAGATTCTCCTGCATCACTTTGAATTAAAGATCATAGATAGAACTCAAATTAGTGTCCACTGTAGCAGAATTCCCATAAAACATTATTCTATTAAGATCACCCCTTCTCATCGACTGTTTGATGGTCTGACCCCACTGTATCCTTCAATACCTCCATATTAACATCCCCAACTTGGTCCCTCCTTAAATCATACACTGGAACCCCATCAATAGTGGCCCGAATCTCCCCAGAATTTCTAGGGTTTACTGTTCTATTGGCATGTTTCTTGGCTAATGGTGCAGTAGCTGATCCCCCATGATTTCCTACTTCTTTTGATGTCCCTCTATCATCTTCAGTTGGTGGAACTGTTTCCTTGACCTTAGAACTCGATTGATCATCAACCCTAGTTTTTGAATTTCTAGGGTTTAAAATAGTTAGAGCCAAACTGCCTATTTTTTGTGTATGATTATTTCCTTTATCCTCTATATCTCTTGTTGTATTTGTTGACTTTATCTAAGCTTCCATCTCATCAGCTTCATTACTCCATAAAGTTTTCCCAGAATTTACTTCATTATGCTCTTCCAATTGTCCCGAATTCTCATAGGTTTGTGAAGGTACCTCATGGCATGATTGATTGATTGTCACATTGAGCTCCCTTAATTCTTCCTTGCTAGTACCAAACCTTCTATGTACCCACTCAATTGTAGACTCTTTGTTCACCCCATCATCAATCTCTGCCTCAATAGAACTAGGAGAACTAGCCTTGGCTAATTCTTGATTACCTTTCACACCTGGTGATTGAGTCCTTGTTTGACTAGGCTTTACATTATTTTCCTTATTAGTTACCTAAACTGCTTCCTTCTTAACACGCCTAGCTGCCATCTCAATCCTAGTCCCAGTAGGTTTAGGACTTAGGGTACCCTCTTGATTGTCCTTACCATGGTCCTCAACCCTAATCCTTGAATCCTTAGGATTATAATTTCCTCACTTAGCTGCTGAAATATTCCCAGTCCCTTTAGGATTAGAACTGGAATTTTCCATGTTATTCACCTGCTCCTTCTCTTGATCCTTATTATATTTATCTCCTTGTTGCTTCTTGTGTTGTTCATTGTTGCTATTATCTCCTTTGCCATCAGTGATCCTCAACGTTGGTGGAGCAATTTCCTCAACCTCTAATGCATTAAATGTATTCTTTGTAGTTACTGCCTCAACCTTAGCCTTTCCCTTGCCATTGTTAGGTTCCTTCTCCTTTGTGTTGTCAATGATATAACCTTTCTTATCACGTTGGTATTTATTTTTCCTTGATTGTATCCACTCCTGCCAGGATGGATAAGCAATAAGTTTTCCTACAACTTTACCACTAGTTAATACCTTTGTAGAAACAGCAGTTGTGCCAATTACTTCCTGCTCATTCTTCTTATCATTGCCTTGATCCTCAACTGCCTCAACTCTGGATTAATAACCCAGCATTCATCTTCTTTGTGACCTTGTTTCTTGTAAGACTTACAATACTTAGGCATATAATCATACCTAATTTTGATCCATTTAAACTCCTCGGGTCCAGACTCATCCTCCTCCTCTATAATTTTCATCCTTTGAGAAATTTTTGACTCACCTCAAACTTCACTTCAGCACAACTTGGTCGAGTTCCATTTTGAGTAGCCAAGTCCACATGAAGTGGCCTTCCTACTGCCCTAGCTAGAGAGAACACAAAATCCTTGCCGAAGAAGTTAGGTGGTAACTCTTGAAAGGAAATCCAAGCAATGGCGACAGGAGTTTCCTCACTAGGTTTCCACCATGGATTCCACTTAGTACAACGCATCTGCCACATCTTATTTTGTATTTTCAAATAAAAAGCAGGCTTATATAAAAGATGAATATAATCCTCCATTAATGAAAGTTTAATTAACATATGACTATCTTCTATCAATCCAACTAAGCATTGCCCTTTAAGTTCACATTGAATTGGAATAATTTTACGTAAGTCTTGAATCCCAGGCTTATCATACGAGAATTTTCCCAATACTGCCATGTTCAATCCTTGTTATGCAATGTATTGATGAACTTCCTTCTTCTTCTAACATACAATGGGCTCACCATGAAGGTATTCAATAGGTTTTAGGGCTACGATGGGTTGCAACTGCATGGGCGCATTTAATGAAGTAGGTTGTAATAGATATGCATAGGTTTGGACTGGAGTAGGGTTTGTAGTTGTTGTTTGGGGCTGTGGGGAGGGAGAAGACGACTGACCAGCCTCAGAAGGAGGCTGGCCAGTGATCGGAGAAGCCATGAAAACTAGACTTATGCATCAAGTTTAGGGTTTTTTCATGAGAGAGAAGAGAGCCGACTATTGTTGATGATCAATTTTGACCCTAAAAACTTATTTCGTGATAATATTTTTATTTTTAGAATTATTATATTTATTAAGGCAAACTTCTACATATATATTTTTGTGTCGCGTAGGCTATTATAGAACGACAACATTAATTCTTATAATTCTTATAATTATTATAGCACGACAACGTAAAAACTGATTTAGGTTAGTTTTTGGCTGAATCTTTTTCTTGTACTCACAAAACATTGAGTTTTTTCAAATAACATGCATGTCCAAATACAACTTCAACATCTAAAAATTATTTTTCAATAAAACTTCAAAAAATGTTTTTAAACTTTCAACCAATATATATCCAAACGCTAACTTAATTTTAACTTCGTGCTTGAGAGGCGGATCCAGGATTTAATGTTTATGGGTTCCTGCGACCTCGAGTAAATTTTTAATAGTAACCGAGTTCACATTTAAATATGTTTAGATATTTAATGAATTTTTGGAACACATTTACACTGTTTGGAAAAAAGCTATTGGGTTCACGGGAACTCGTAGGTCGCAAGCTGGATCCGCCCCTGTCGTGCTTAGTTGGGAGAACCAATAGTTGAGAAGCAAATAGGCTGCATTTATTACCTTTTCAGTCTGGTAATTTAGTTAGTTGTTTACTTAGAAAGCCTATAAATCATTTCGTCCCAGTTATGTCACCTCAAAAGATAATAATAAACCTAAAACAAAAGTCATTCAACTCTTTCATGGTGAAAACTGAAAAGAAAGAATCGAAATTAAAGAGAATTATTAGAGCGTGGATTCTATTGATAGGGTATGGATACATGTGTATTTGTTCTTGAGGCACCTTGTTTTTTTGGGCAGTTCTATGAGGCCTACACAACCTAGAAAGAGGAAAATTCACATTAATGAATTAAATCACTAACACTTGCTTCAGACTCCGTTATAATCAAATCGAGAGAAAATATTATGTCTTATTTCATAGCATCACTAATAATGTTTACTAATTTTAAGAGTCGTACTGACATTGTTAGTTGTGTCCTATTTTCATAACATCACTAATACTCCATCTTTCACTAAATAGATTATCAGAGATCCATAAACAAGCCTTAATGCTTTGATTCATCATTTATTATTAACCCGAAAGGCTAAAGCCCCATTCATTTCTGACAAATGTTGCCTTCTTCAACTAATATACATCTTCTTGTGTCCAAAGAATTAATGAACTTTCAGTCAAAATTTTAGTGTCTAGTGTGATGACCTGCCATATCGTCATTCCACATAGGTGTCATTTAGCATATATTAACGCCATGTGGAAGCTTACATAGGAGGAAGGCTAGCATTTGTGAGAAGATTCTAGAAAAGTATGGACATTTCTTTTGGAAGACCCTAGATCCCTATGGATTTGCTAGGAAAGTTCTTGAAATCTTCTAGGCTTGTAGAGAATTCTAGAGAAAGTCCTTATCTTGTAAATATTAAGGACTTGTGTAACAATTAATATTTATACACTAGCCCCTAGGAGACTAGTATATAAAGGGGGCCATTCATTTGTAACTCACCAAGCAAACAATTCAAATTTTCTCTTGTACAAAGCTTCCTTTAACAATTCTCCTGTATTCTTTCTACCATTCTCTTAGCGATTTTGAGTGTAGTAAGGCTAACTTGGCATAGCAAGAACGTGAGCAAGCTGTGCAAGATCGTGAGCGAGTTGTCAAGTGTCGCACGTGTACTTAGTTAACGACTAAGGACGTGACAATATGGTATCAGAGCAAAGGTTGCAACTAAGGGATTGGCGAACGACGGAGAAATTAACACTGCCAACACACAAGCCAACGTCATCCAAGATGCTACTGGCAAGAGTGGTCGTAACAAAAAGAGAAATGCCACCAACAAGAGCCAGGAGGTGCCACCCGAGGTTGTGTGAAACGAAGGGCTTACAACCCAAGAACCATCTGCCACTGAGGCAAGCGAGGATGAAGTGGAGGTCCTGACTGAGGACGTCTCGCTCGGTAAAGAGTGAGTGATGAAGATAAACGTGGGGATGGACATCGTGGAGATCTTTGGCCAACACTTGGGGAAAGTGGAAGGCACCCTTAGCGTTCTTGAAGGGCATACTCTTGAAGAGATTGAGAGTATCCTAAATGACTTGGAGGAACGTACACAGACCGAGATGGAACTAAGGAAAAACATCACTGCCTTAAAGGGAGACTCATGGAGGCTTTGAGTACTATCGATGCTCTGAAGGCAAAGATAGAGTCACTCGAGGAGCATGTTAGTGCTGGCATGACCGAGGCAGGCAGCAATGTTGTGGTGACGAGGGAGGCCAAGATCGATGCTCCCAAACCCCCGGTGTTCAAAGGTATTCGTGATGCACAAGAAGTGGAAAACTTCCTTTTGCACTTGGAGAACTACTTCAGGCACGGCAAAGTGAGGAACGAAGAGGCCATGATAAACACTGCAATGTTGTACCTCTCAGAGACTGCCATGCTATGGTGGAGAAGGAATATGGCCGACGTAGATAAAGGTCTATGTACTATTAGCACGTGGGATCAGTTCAAAGCCGAGTTCAAGCAACAGTTCTTTCCAGATAATGTTTTGTATGAGGCGAGGCGCAAGCTTAGGGAGTTGAAGCAAACAGGGAGAAAACGTGTCTATGTCAAGGAGTTCACTACCCTTATGCTTCAAATCCCCAACCTGGCCAATGATGACTTGCTGTTCCACTTCATGGACGGGTTACAAAATTAGGATAAGCAGGAGTTGCAACGCTGGCAAGTCGTAGATATAGACCAAGCCATAGTGGAGGCCGAATCATTGATGGATTTCAGGCACGACAAGCACGACAAAGGAAAAGGCAAAGAAACAAAGTTTAATAATGTCAAAGATGGGGGAGATCGTGGTAAAGGCAAAGAGATACAACAACAATACTACAAGACTCAAGATTCCAAAAAGTCGAGTGGCCGTCAGGGCTAGGCCCAGAAGAAGGCGCAGGCAGAGAAGAAGGGATATTACATATGCGGAGGGCCCACAGCTTCAGGAATTTTCCCGACCTAAAGAGCTTCAGCGCCATGCTCAGTGAAAGGAAGGAGTAGCCGCAAGGAGAGAGTTCAGGAACCGCACAGTTAGGTATGATCGGATTATGCGGTGTTGTCACGAAGCAATCTATCCAACCTACTGAGAATGGCAATCAGTACGATCTCACCATCAACAACAAGCATGCTCGTGCAATGGTTGATACTAGAGCAACTCATAATTTCGTGACTGAAGCTGCCGCAAAGAGACTAGAATTGAAGCTTGCTCCAACCAACTCTCGCGTCAAGACCGTGAATGCCGAGGTATAGAATTCTCGTGGGGTAGATAATAGAGTTGGTGTCAAATTTGGAACTTGGAAATGTATGACAAACTTTACCGTAACCGCTATGGATATCTTTAACATCATATCGGGGTATGTGTTCTTTAGACATTGTCATATTTTGATCGACCCCTACCTCCAACGTCTTTTGGTTATGGAGCGAGAAGCATCTTGCATGGTGACTATGCCACACAGACAAAGCCAAGCACAACTTTCAGCTATGTAGGTTGTCAAGGGGATCAAGAAGGGGAAGCCGACGTTCATGGAAACCATCACAAGTCTGGAGGAAGACAAGATTTTTCAAGAGACACTATCGCCTTGCATAGAGAAGTTGCTTGAGGAAAACAAAGATGTCATGCTCGAGGGGTTGCCTAAGCACTTGCCGCCTAGGCGAGAGGTGGATCACAAGATTGAGTTGGAGCCAGGGGCTAAGCCACCCGCATTTTCCCCATATCGTATGGCACCGCCCGAGCTAGAGGAGATCAGGAAACAATTGAAAGAGCTGCTAGATGCTGGTCACATTCGCCCATCAAAGACACCTTTCAGCGTACCAGTATTGTTCTAGAAGAAGAAGGATGGATCGATGCGCTTGTGCATAGACTACCGAGCACTTAATAAGGTCACAGTGAAGAATAAGTACCCGTTCCCACTCATTTCTGACTTGTTCGATAGACATGGGTAAGCCAAGTACTTTACCAAGGTGGATCTTTGCAGGGGCTACTACCAGGTTCGTATTGTAGAAGGGGATGAGCCGAAGACAACATATGTAACGAGATATGGAGCCTTTGAGTGGTTGGTGATGCCCTTCGGCTTAACCAATGCACCGGCCATATTTTGCACCCTTATGAACAAGATTTTTTATCCCTACCTTGATCAATTCGTGGTAGTCTACCTAGACAACATAGTCATCTATAGCAACACCTTGGAGGAGCATATGGAGCACTTAAGGAAGGTTCTCCAAGTCTTGTGGGAGAACGAGCTATACATCAAGAGGGAGAAATGTGAGTTTGCACAATCAAAGGTGCACTTCTTAGGCCATGTTATTAGCAATGGCGAGCTACGCATGAACGAGTCTAAGGTACATGATATCCAGGAGTGGGAGGCACCTAAAAAGGTAACTGAGTTAAGATCCTTCCTTGGCCTTGTGAACTACTATCATCAGTTCATCAGTGGCTACTCAGCAAAAGCCGCACCATTGACTGAGTTGCTAAAGAAGAACAAGCAATAGGATTGGACAGAGCATTGTCAAAAGGCGTTTGAAGACCTCAAGGCAACTGTAACAGAGGAGCCAGTCTTGGTACTACCTGAATTTGCCAAGACATTTTAGGTGCATACAGATGCCTCACAGTTTGCCATTGGGGGTGTCTTGATGCAGGATAAGCATACCATAGCATTTGAGAGCCGCAAGTTAATTGAGACGAAGTGACGTTACACAGTGAAAGAGAAGGAGATGACTGCTATTATGCATTGCCTTAGTACATGGCGACATTATTTTCTTGGGTCGAGGTTCGTGGTCAAGACCGACAATGTAGCTACTAGCTACTTTCAGACGCAAAAGAAGCTCACACCAAAACAGGCTCGGTGGCAGGATTTCTTGGCCGAATTTGATTATGTGTTAGAGTATAAGTCGGGCAAAGGTAACGTTGTAGCCGATGCCTTGAGCCGAAAAGCCGAGCTTGTTACAATCACTTCAACAAAATGGGACATTCGTGAGGCTATAAAAGAAGGCATGCGACATGATCCAGCCGCCAAACAACTTATCGAGTTAGCCAACCAGGGTAATACGAGACATTTTTGGATCGAAGACGGCCTACTGCTTACCACAGGTCGGCGGGTCTACGTGCCTAAGTTTGGAGACATTAGACGGCGGATCATAAGGGAGAGTCATGACACAATGTGGGCTGGTCATCCAGGACAACATCGCACTAGGGCCTTGGTTGAGTCAGTCTACTATTGGCCATGCATGCGAGATGACATAGAGTGTTATGTGCAGACTTATCTTGTCTGTCAATAGGACAAGGTTGAGCAACAAAAACCAGGAAGACTTTTGGAGCCACTACCAGTTGCAGAACGTCCATGGGAGAGCGTGATTATGGACTTTATCACTTGCCTACCGAAGTCCGACGGTTATGGCACTATTATGGTGGTGGTGGATAGGTTTTCCAAATATGCCACCATCATGCCCGCCTCACCAGGTTGCACTGCCAAGGAAGCCGCCAAACTATTATTTAAGAACGTGGTGAAGTATTGGGGCTTACCAATGCATATTATCAGTAATCGAGAACCCTGTTTTTCTGGAAACTTTTGGAGAGAGTTATTCGACATACTTGGCACTAAACTGCACTTTTCCACTAGTTTCCACCCACAGACAGATGGACAAACGGAACGGGTCAATGCCTTACTAGAATGCTACTTGAGGCATTATGTAAGCGCACATCAGAAAGATTAGGCGATGCTCCTAGACATCGCCCAATTCTCTTATAACTTGCAGTGGAGTGAGTCCACGGGGCTGACACCATTTGATCTAGCCACAGGCCAACAACCACAAACTCTACATTCATCACCAGCCGCGTTCGAGGGAAAGAGTTTGGGGCTTATCATATGGCCAAAGGATGGGAAGAGAAGCTTGACACTGCTAAGTCCTACTTGGATAAGGCAGCTAAGAAGATGAAAAAGTTTGCGGACCTTAAGCAGCATCCCACGGACTATAGAGTTGGGTGCATGGTCATGGTGAAGTTTAACCCAAGACAGTTCAAGGCACTACGGGGCATGCATCAGAATCTGATTCGCAAGTATGAAGGGCCATTTAAGATTGTCGCCAAGGTAGGCAAGATCTCATATAAGCTTGACATGCCATTGTATCTTAGAATCTACCCTGTCTTCTATGCCAGCATGCTTAAGCCATATCATGAAGATACGGATGATCCGAGTAGGGGCCAATCAAGTCGAGCGCCTATGACTATCACCTCCTCATATGATAGGGAGATTGAGGCTATCATGGATTACCAGGCCAGGCGAAAACAAGGGCAAAAAGCCACCGCTATGTTCCTCATCCATTGGAAGGGGAAATCACCGGAGGAGGCTACATGGTAACGATATGAAGACTTATGGCAATTCAAAGATAAGATTCGAGAGTTTATGCAGCAGCATTACACCGCGGTCATCGCAATATTAGGTGGGGAGAGTGTGATGACCCTCCATGTCATCATGCCACAAAGGTGCCATTTGGAATATATTAAAGCCATGTGGCATATATTAAAGCCATGTGATGACACTCCATGTTCTTTCTACCATTCTCTTAGCGATCTTGAGTGTAGTAAGGCTGACTTGGCATAACAAGAACGTGAGCAAGCTGTGCAAGATCGTGAGTGAGTTGTCAAGTGTCGCACGTGTACTTAGTTAACGACTAAGGATGTGAGACTAGTGCCAGATTGCATGATACACCTCCCAGTTACCTTGTGATTTGGAACTTATAAAGCACCAAAGAGACTTTTTTCTAAGATTTTAATTTGACAGATTTTTCCACAAGATATTTTTTAAAATTTTCTACAATACCTAACCGCAGTGAATTTGAGTTAAACCTGCCATAGACTAACAACATATACCCACGAAGAAAGCCCAATTGACTGGCTCAACAGGTTGAGAATTCATTGCTAATCAACATCTATTAGCAGAAAAAGAAATGAAAACATTGTATTGACTTGGAAGGCCAAATAGAGCGAGAGAGGACAAAGGAGACCCAATTGAGATTAAAATGCAGATCTGTTATTTTTAGATTTAGCTAATAAGTCGTTCGATCACCTACCAATAATTGCTAACCAATATCGAATCGCCTAATATCTTATCGGTTGGCTAGTCGATTAGTATATTTAAAAGTCAATAACTAATAAGCAGAACCGTTAAACATAAATATCCATCTAATCTGCTTGATAAGCAGCCCTAAGTATTTGTTTGGGGTATTATAACTTTTAACCCACGCTAGAAATTATTTACAACTGTTAGCCGAAAAAGTATATAAAACTTGTATTTGTATATAACATACATAATGTATATATTATATATTTTTTTGGCTATTATTGTTATAGATGGTATACAATAACATTTTCCCTATTTGTTTCCCTCTTTTGGATCGTGGGCCTCGTAGATTAATGCTAGAGAGATAAGGTGCAATTAGGGTGTTCACGGGACACCGAAAAATTGAATCAAACCGAACACCAACTCAAACCTAAGAAACAAATTAACATATTTTTTGTTTGAGTTGGTTTTTGATTTTTGATCACACCCAACTCTAGTCCTAAAAAGAATAAGCGGTCGCTGCAAATATAATCTGGTCTAAGAGTCCGGAGTCGAATCTCACAGAGAACTAAGGCTTCGCTATAATTATTGACTATCACTAAGAAGACAAGCTTAAACAATTTCTAAGTTATAAATATAAAGATTCTTTTGTTTAACTAATTAACTAACAAATTAAAGAAGTGAATTAACAACTAAAGATACTGAGGGTTGGAGAAACGATTAAGGAGGTCTAGAGTTATGATTTTCCCAATTGACAGAATCCTTCCCCCTATGTCGTCTATAATTTCGCCTAAGTATTCTCTATTTATCGTGAGTACTTTGGGTGTTCTATCTCTCTCTCGAGCAGCTACCACAATTTACTAGACGTATTCTCTCGAACTACGCTAGCTGGCACTAGTTCATCGCTCACTATGATCGCACCAAGGCTTCGTTATCTCTAATCCCGCCTTTAAAGCCTCCGTATTGATCTCTGACATACGTTAGGAGTGATGTTGTTCAATAACTACCTAAATATGTACCCTCTCTAGAGCAATACACACTAAATAGGCACAGGTATTTGATGGCCATTCAATCAACAACAATAAACATGTAGTTGAACAAGTATAGAAATCCAACGGCTCAATAATATAAAAACGTAATAAGAATTCATCCTACAAAAGGCTCCCTCAAAACCCTAGATAACAAATTAGCTATTCATAATAGTATACAAAACGATAATACTAGAATTCATAACTAATAACGAAAATAGGAAGAAGAAAGTGAAAAACTCGTAGAAGAATTCTCCGCCTTGATCCTAGTATGTTCTTGCCTCCTTAGGTTGAATACTCTCTCAAAAATGTCCCCTCTTAGGTCAAATTTGCTCTAAAAACGTCCTCTTTTTTGGTCGAATCTGCTTTAAAGAACGTCCTCCCTCCTTAGACAAGTTTAGGGAGTATTTATAGGCTAGGGTTGAAGTCTTTGAGTACAAATCTGGGGTCGGAGTCTTTTAATTCACGCACTATTAATTACCAAGCTATAGACCTCGCGAGGCCATGCTTATAGCGCGGTCAGCCTGGCTACAGAGGTGGCTACGCCTGGACTATAGTACAGTCAAGCTGGCTATAGAGTTGACTTTACTTGTTCTATAGCATGGTAAGGCAGGCTATAGAGCTGGGTTTACTTGGTCTGTAGCACGGTTTGGGTACTTGATGCCTTTGTGTTCTTTTCTTGCATTTTTTTCCTCTTTTTGTACAACTTTCATTCGACTATTTCTTCTGATGCTCCTATACATAAAACAACACAATTTAACTTAAATATCGCACAATTAATTACTAAATCAATAAAATATAGGGCGAGTAATGTACTAAAAGTATAGCATTTCGCCCGATCATCACCACCCCACACTTAAACGTTGCTCGTCCTCAAGTCAACCACCAATTCACATTAACCTAGAGCACTTTATTTTCTTTTAGTACATCCGAAGCACACCATACTTATGACTATGGTTGATAGCAACAATTACACTTTAGCATGTGCCTTTAACACACACTTTCCTTTACTTTATGACATACTTCAAAATTTTATTCAACAACTAGACAACATGCTTATAACAATCCTAACTTCACAAACTGACTCATTATCACAATGCATTCATGGCTTGAACACTTAACATCATAGAGAAATCTAATAATGTCTCATATCCCTCGCGAAATCATGTGTCCTCACAACAAGAACAAAAGAGTAAGTCGAATCCACACACTCGAATCAAATGTTCAAATATATTTTAACGACTCAGATAAATCAAAGAAACTCCTCACTCACACAAAGAAGTCACATCCATGCACAAAGTATCATAGGCTTGCCCATTATGTAAGCCTCTACTAATGTAGGCTTGCTCAATCTAAAATCAATTAGGACTTTTTCATAGTTGTAATGTGGCTAAGGGACGGGTAGGATAAATTTAGGAATAGTGATTAACCCTCCTAAACACTTTAATACATGACAAAATTAACTTTAAGCACATTTTTCTTCAACACAACTTCAATTTTACAAACAATATCACCCCCAAAAATATTTTTTCTTTTTTTAAGCACTACTTTAATTCATACCTACTAGCAAGGACAAGATATTCTTATTTTCTTTTGCTACATACTTTTTATCTTTGCAACAACACTTTTTTTTTCTTTTTTTTATCATTCCTGCTAGTGGTGTATTCCTTACAATACAAGTGCATCTTTCTCTCTTTCATTGGTTCCACTCGAAAGTCATCCCACACTTAGTCCTTACATCTTCTAGCGCTCATTTCACAATTAAAGTGTTTTAAGAGGTAAAATGATCAAAATAATGTCAAATAAGATCAAAAGGGTATAGGCTCTTAATGTGGGTGCCAAATAAAAGTCTATAGGTTCAAAAGGGTTTACTAGGGATAGATTTTATTTGTGGTAGACATTACTTTCAAAAGATTAAAGAAAGCCTAAAATCATTTTTCAAACCGAGCAAAGCCTAAAATTTCGCTTCAACCCACATGCGAGGCAAGTTCTAGACTCTAATGCGATGACACGGACTACACAAATTCTCATCACACATGGAACATGACTCACTAAGGACGGTTCCATTCCAACTCTCAAATAATTGCAAGTATTCACGGAGCCAAAAAATATTAAGCATTAAGCACAAAGTGACACAAGCCAAGAAAACGAGATATAGGCGTCAATAAACATGTTATCTACTTAACAAGGCATCATAGTCATTTTCAAACCATAGAGAAGGTACTACACATGCTAGAGCCTAAATAATCTACTATCAAACAAGTCAAAAGGTCACCTAAAAATTTCATCTTCTTTCTTCTATTCCCTAAATCCTAATCTACTTTAAAAATAAAAAACTATGACTCGGTTCAAACTACCTCCCATGGAAAATAACCGAGGCACAAACAAAAACCACGGGGGATTATTACTACCTAAAAGAATAAAAAAGACATATTTTTGGATTTTTTTATTTTTCAATTTTTTTGTGTGTGTTTTTGGCTTTAAACCCCTCAAGAAAACTGTTTAGGAGATCCATCGTCGGGAAAAGTCCAATATTTTTCTATTTTACTAAAAATTCATTATTCAATTAATCTAACACAGCTAAAATAGCATATGAAGTCATCCAGACAAGCTCATCACCCCACACTTAAAATTGCGCATTGTCCCCAATGCACACCATACTAATAAGAGGGTAAAAGAAACTTTGTGGTAGGCCAAAGGCCGAAGCACTAGCAGTTCATGGGGTACTCAGACTTCTCCCGGATATTTTTCTTTGTGCGGGCACCCCACACTTAGTTCAAATATCTGGCTTGCTGTTGCATCCTTCCAATAGCTTTGTTTTACATGCTCCAACAAAATAAAAAAACTACACTACAAAAATAATATAATAAAAATTAAAGAATTAAAAAAAAATTAAAAAAAAAAAGAGTAAAGTTGGGTTGCCTCCCAACAACCGCCTTAGTTAACGTCGTGGCACGACATGAACCACTTTTTGCTTCCACTTTGGACTTATGAATTGGACCCAAAGTTTTTCGTTAAGCTTATGATTATGTTCCTGGGGTGGTGGAATGAATCTAGCTAGCATCAGGAAACAATGTAGTATTCTGCACTTCTAGGCCTTTAGATGAGGTGTGTAATCCTGACTTTCTGGCAAGAAGAATTCCAGAATGTAGGCACCTTGTTCCTCACTCCTTGACTCCTCAATTGGCTAGGATGACTCTATTTCCATATCATCATCCAAACATAGTGTAAAAACCTACTTGGAGAGTGGACTAATGCGCTCGACTACATGAACTTTGGGACTGTCAACATCCTCAATACCAATGACACTAGAGTCAACTAAATATGCATACTCAATATCCTTGGCTGAATCTAGTGTTACTTCTTCAACATCGGCATCCTCAAATTTTAGTTGGATAGATTGTTGGTGTTCTACTCTGACCTCCTCCATTAGCATCTCTATTTCTATATCTAATGCATGCTCCTTTTGGCTACTATCCACAATATCAGCTTGCTGAGCATTAAATGCTTCAACTAATTGACTCACTTGTGCCTCCAAGTTATGAATAGTTGCCTCTTGCCTTTGGATAGTATCACATAGCCTTTGTATTTGCAGCTGTTTCTCATTACTTTGTTCCATAAAACACTTTAACATATCTTTGATCTCCTTCAGGTCAGCTTCCCTGGGTTCTTTGTTCCTATTAACTTCACCAGAAAAAGTAGAACCATCATAGTAAGGGGTTAGGGAGGACAAAACATATAAGCACAACCATAAAAGTTACCATCTTTACCACCACAAATATCACATACATTCCACACATAAGATTGAGTTGGTACACATAACGCTCTCGGAAATATTTTGACAATTTTGCCACAGTTGGTTTCCTCCATAATACACACAAAGAAGATCAACAGTAGAATTACCAACATCAAAACTCCCATAATTCCACGATGCCATATTTCTCAAATTAACAAGTAAAACAAAAATTAAAAAATCAAATACAAGAAAACAAAAAAAAAAATTCAAACTTGCAACCTAGCAATATGTACACCTACAGCTACACCGTTAGGTCCCCAGCAACGGTGCCAAAATTTGATCTCGCCGAACTCTAATCCTAAAACCGATAAGTGGTCGCTGCAAATATAATCTGATCTAAGAGTCCGGAGTCGCAATTCACAGAGAACTAAGGCTTCGCTACAACTGTTGACTATCATTAAGAAAACAAGCTCTAACAAGGAGATCTAGAGTTATGATTTTCCCAATTATCGGAATCCTTCCCCCGATGTCTTCTATAATTTCGCCTAAGTATTCTTTACGGATTGTGAGTACTTTGGGTGTCGTAGCTCTCTCTCGAGCAACTACCATAATTTACTAGACGTATTTTCTCGAACTATGCTAGCTGACACTAATTCACCGCTCACTATAATCGCACCAAGGCTTCATTATCTCTAATCTCGCCTTTAAACCCTCTGTATTGATCTCTCACATACGTTAGGAGTGATGTTGTTCAACAACTACCTAAATATATACCCTCTCTCGAACAATACACACTAAATAAGCACAGTCAATTGATGCACATTCAATCAATAGCAATAAACACGTAGTTGAACAAGTAGAGAATCCAACAGCTCAATTATATAAAAAGGTAATAAGAATTCATTATACAAAAGGTTTCATCAAAACCCTAGATAACAAACTAGCTATTAATAATAGTATGCAAAACTACAATACTGGAATTCATAACCAATAACGAAAATAGGAAGAAGAAAGTGAAAAACCCATAGAAGAATTCTCCGTCTTGCTCCTAGTGTGTTATTGCCTCCTTAGGTCGAATCCCCTCTCAAAAATGTCCCCTCGTAGGTCGAATCTGCTCTAAAAAACGTCCTCCTCTTTGGTCAAATCTGCTCTAAAAAACGGCCCCTCCTTAGACATGTTTAGGGAGTATTTATAGGCTAGGGTTAAAGTCCTTGAGTCCAAATCCGGGTCGTAGTCTTTTAATTCACGCACTTTTAATTACTGGGTTATAGACCTCGTGAGGCCAGGCTTATAGCGCGGTCAGCCTGGCTATAGAGCTGGCTACACCTGGCCTGTAGCGTGGTCAAGTTGGCTATAGAGCTGGCTTTACTTGATCTATAGCACGGTAAGGCAGGCTATAGAGCTGGCTTTACTTGGTCTGTAGCACGGTAAAGCAGGCTATAGAGATTGCTTTACTTGGTTTGTAGCACAGTTTGGGTACTTGATGTTTTTGTGCTCTTTTCTTACATTTTTGTCCTCTTTTTGTACAACTTTCATTCGACTCTTTCTTTCAATGCTCCTACATATAAAACAACACAATTTAGCTCAAATGTCACTCAATTAATCACTAAACCAACAAAATATATGGCGAGTAATGTACTAAAAGTATAGCATTTTGGCCGAACATCAATTTTTAATTTTAGAAACCGAGAAAATTTAATTTAATTTTAGTCTAAGTAAAAAATAATCGCAAAAATCAAACCAAGCCCACCATATAAATATCTATTTAAAATTACAATTACACACACATAGAGTACATATTAATTTTTTGCACTTTTGGTTTGTAGTCTAGTTCTTTGGTAAATGACAACTTGTATTAATGAGTAGCTGGATTGGTAGGTTATGCTAAAATATAGTTAATGGAATATGTGTTTGACAATGTATGTAAATTAATTTTAAAATAATTATAAAAATCGAATCACTGAAAAATCGATTGAATTGGTTTGGTTTGATTTCAATATTTATAAAACTGACTTAATTAGTTTGGTTCTCTTTTAAAAAAAAATCGACCCAAGTCGAATCATGAACAGCCAGGGGTGCAGTAAGGCAAGAACACATGTGTTCACACCACTATCAATAGAATCTTAAGCCAAATTTTCTCTCATTTTTGTTCTATTTTTGTCACTAAAGAGTTCAATAGATATGCAATATTCACTATTGAGGCAGCGCAACCAGTGAAAAAAATAAGTATGGTTGGAGTTCTCTTAGCAATTCAGTTACCTGGTTACACACTGAAAACGTACTACTAAATACAACATATAGTATTTGTTCTCCTAACTAAGTACAAAATTAAATTAAATCCCAAATTAAAAATCCTTGATTAATTTTTAATTTATAGACATAATCCTATTTAAATGCATTAATAGAACATAATTCTAACTTTAATGTTCAATGGATCGGGTTTGACCAACATGGTAGCAGGATGCGCCAAGTGATCTTCCTTGGATCCATTATTTGGGGAAGTGCACAGTTAGCCACTAATTAGAGCTATATTTACTCTTTAGTCACTGTTTAAAATATATTTACTCTTTAGTCAGGTTTTAATAAATTTTTACCTGCCCGGACAAAAATACTCATGTGCTAGACATGATATCCATAACTTCATGAGTGTTGTGTAAATATTAAGGACAAAGTATCCTGAACTAGCACCTTCTGTTTTAATGTTAGGACATCTTGTCCTTAACTTTATATGTGCAGTGTAAATGTTAAGGACATGGTGTCCTTAATTTCATGAGTGTTGTATAAATATTAAGGATAAAGTGTCCATAACTTCATTAGTGCTGTGTAAATATTAAGGACAAAGTATCATATATTTGCACCTTCTATTGTTAAACTTTAGGACATCATGTCCTTAACTTCACATGTGCAGTGTAAATGTTAAGGACATGGTGTCCTTAACTTTATATGTGCAGTGTAAAAAGTTCTTCCTATAACACAAGAGTTATAGAGTATCTCATAAGTTAGACCCAACGAGGTAGCATATAATGTTATTTGTGGGGAATAAGTTGTGGTTTCAAAATCTCTGATCCAAGTTTTGCCCATGAGGCAGGAGTTATAAACCATCTCAGAAGTTAGACAGTAGTGTAAAGTGTTGCCCATGGGGAATAAGTTGTGGCTCTAGAGTTTCTAAGTTATGTTTTGCCAAGTAGAAATCACAGAGTATCTCATAGGTTAGATGTTGTGAGTTAGTGTAAAATAATGCCTTTGTGACATAACTTGTGGACCAACAATATTCGACGAACGGAGCAACAATGTTCTTCAACGTTCAATCTAGCTTCCTCAATTCTTCACGAAATACACTAAAATATCAATCATAGATTCCTAATAACAACAACAACAATCTAGTATAATTCCACTAGTGGGTCTGAGGAGGGTAGTGTGTACGCAGACCTTACCCCTACCCTAGAGTAGAGAGACTGTTTCCAATAGACCCTCGCCATCCTTCCCTCCAAGAATTCCCCACCTTGCTCTTGGGATGACTCGAACTCACAACCTCTTGGTTGGAAGTGGAGGGTGCTTACCATCATAGCAAACCACGTTGTCATAAACAAGTTTTGTTTCTTGAATAAAACTCGCTCAAATCTGTGTTAAAATAATAATCTAAATATCAAAAAATAACACTCACTGATTTTCAGCCACAAACAACTTCAATTTGTAGAACCCAGATTTGAAATCCTCTATCTCCAACATTCCTCTTCTCCTTCGTCTTTTATCTTTTGCTATTCAGATCCTGCTATTGCTACTTTTGGGATGGGAGGGTATTTTTATTCAACTATGGTCGCTAAGCCTAACTGAAGGGGATCTAAACACCAATAGTGACACCACAGTATCCTATTTCTCGGTAACTGCTATAAAATTGAGCCCTCCATCTTTGTAGATTTTAAATTATTTTTTTTGGAGCAAAAAGAATTTATATTGGTAGTATTTTAACGATTATAGTTGGCAGCTTTTCTCTTTGAGAATAGTTAAAATACAAGTCAGTAGAATTAATGTGCTTTTTTATCTAAAAAAAACTTCAACACAACTTTTCAGTTGTCTTCTAATAACATATATTTTTTGGTTTCTGGTACTTATTGTTTCATTTTGGACTTCAAACTTTTCATGTCTGACTTAATTTTATAAATTTGTAACTGAAGCAACAAAAAAATTAACAACATCATCTATAAAAAGAGATTATGTCAAATACAACAATATTACATATCATTATCTATACAATAAAATATCTATAAGTACAAATATATAACTAGCTTAACTAAATTCTTCATTTTTTCAGGTTCAGAAGATAATCAGTTACTTTGAATTCAACGATTGTGTCAATATAATATCATATATTTTTCTTAATTTAAATGGATGTTATATCGATCTCAACATCAAATGCTATTACATATAATTTATTTTATTATATTGACCTTTTTATTGATGGACGTAAAATATACATACAATGCATGTAAACTAAAATTAGTTCTTTTAAAATTTATTCAACTATGTGTATGATTTAAAACTAAGGAAAAATGTATGAATAACTTGTTGGGTGCGTGTGAGCAAAGTTCTACATGAAACGTAGAAATGAAATATGAGGTACTTAGTTAGATCTGTTAACAGTATGAGGTTTTTTGGAAAATATCGTGCAGACTTAGCATAAAGCGGACAGTATTACACTATGTTAAGAGTATTTTTAGGTCGTACTAATCCAACAACATGATATCAAAGCCAATGGTTTGGTGGTAAGAATATGGAGATGGTAGATTAACAGTGAAGGGCCCAGCTTTGTACCTTTTCTCGTCTATGGGCCGGCTTACTACCTTTACTCATAGTTTCAAAGATGCATATACAGCCTCTCTTCTAGGCTTCGGTGAGAGATCATGTGGGTGACACACAATTATTCTCCAAATTAACCCATAAAATGGTGATGGGTCATGTGAAACTTAGTTCAAAGGGAAAATTATTGGATGTGTGTGAATAAAATTCCATATAAAAAGTGAAAATGAAAAAAGAGTTACTTCCAAACAGTTTGATACTTTTAATGGTACGAGATCTTTTGTAAAAACATGGGATTTGGTTCAAAGCTGTCGCATCATGTCAAAGGTATTTTTGGCCCGTTTTGTCCAACATAACTGACGATGCACGATGCCTATATACTAATTGGCTACCAGAGTAAAAGATGATTCAGTAGGAAAACGATAAAAGTAATAATGTGCTTTCTCGATTGTTTGGTTTTTGCTCTGAGAGCAAATTTGGGCAGCAACTTATTTTTGGGCGATGACTTTGGAGCCACAGCCAGTCCAGTTTCCAACAAAATTGCACAAACTAACTGAAAGTAAAGTTATAAAAAAAACAACAAAACAAAAAAAGCTTTTGAACAATTTTTATGTTAAGAACAGTGTATGATCTGCTTTAAGCTTCTTTTGAAGAGACTTGAGATGTGAAACATTCCACAGTACATTTATAGGTATAGCAGTCATGATTTACACTGTTAGGGATCGTTTGGTAATATGGATAAGAAAAAATAAATTCTGGGATAAAATTTTAGTACCATCTTATCTTAAAAATAGTATCAGGATAACTTATACCTGCCAAATGATGGAATAGTAATCCCAAGTTAAATTATTTCAGGATAAAACAGTATAATTGGCAATCCCAGAATTAATACAACATACAAAACAATCAATAAGAAATAATATCAGTATATCTAATCTCATTCTAACTAATCCCAGAATAACTAATCACGGTATAATTGTTGGGTTTTAAAGCTTAAATGTAGCTTAAAAGAGGGTGAATGGGAAATGGAGGGAAATTAAAAATATTTGAGTTTCCCTCCTTGACAAAGGAACCCTCCTTGACAAAGGGGCATTGTCCCATATTGGAAGAGGAAAAAATTTTTGATGGATATATATACAATTGCACTTCTTTTAGCTCTTAAAGAGTTAAGAAGAAAGCAAGTCTCGCGTCGTCGTCGCCGTCGCTCGCTCGGCTTCGGTTAAATGATTGATTGATTAATTTTTTGGACCAAATTTATTTGTTAATAGTAAATATTAACAGAAATATTATTAAATATCCGATTTTTTGTAAACGGAATATTAATATTAAATCCAATGGAATAGTATATACCCTTCGCTTTTTGTAAAAGACATTTACAATATGGACGAAACAGTTTGCACCCCTTCGGATTTGAAAAAACAATTTGCATCTCTTCAGATTTGAAGAAACAATTTGCACTTCTTCGGATTTGAAGAGTTGCACCTCTTAAGTTTTGAAGAGTTGCACCTCTTCAGTTTGAGCTCAACATCGGCTATAAATACCAGTCCATTCTCTCAGATTTTCCATACGAATTTCTGACTTCTCCTTTCTTCTGCATTATTTTAACTACAAACAAAGCAACAGTAAGTGTGATTTGCTACCGAACTTTATGTTCGCTGAAACACTGGGGTTTGAAGTATCGCTACATCAGTGTATAATTCGTTCTATCTTGGGAGAAAATAATCCACAACCTTGGGTATTAGGAGGGGATTAAATTCCTTAAGAAAACACTGTGAATTCAGTGGGCTCGGATTAAATTCTGTTTCTTTTACATTTCTGTTTACATGTTATTTTATCTTCTCCGAAATTATTTTACAAATACAGTTTTAATAACAAGCTTAAAAAATTTAATATTTTCTGTATTTGTGTTATACTCACTGTATCTGGAGACTAAAACCTGTGTGATTTTCTACTCCGGTGGAGATTAAAATCTACGTGATTTTAACGTTTGTTTGTGTCATTCTTTTACAGAAATGACGAATGACAACGGGAACCAGACTGTTCATATGGTAACTGCCAATACATCGACAAGCCGAACAACACCTGCATTGGCACCGGCAGAAAAATTCGAAAAAATTTTCGGGATTGATTTCAAGCGTTGGCAGTAGAAGATGTTCTTCTACTTGACGACTTTAAGTTTGCAGAAGTTTATTAAGGAAGATGTTCCTGTTCTGCCCGATGAAACTCCAGAAAATGAACACTTTCTCGTGACTGAGTCGTGGAAGCATTCTGATTATCTATACAAGAATTACATTCTTAGAGGACTAGAGGACAATCTGTATAACGTTTATAGTAATATGGAGACGTCAAAACAACTGTGGATAGCGCTTGAAAGAAAATACAAAACGAAAGATGTCGGGTTAAAGAAATTCGTTGCCGCTAAATTTTTGGACTATAAAATGGTAGATAGCAAGTCTGTTATTACCCAAGTCCAAGAATTGCAAGTGAATATTCACGATCTCCTTGCTGAAGGTATAAGTCAAATTAATACTAATGTTGAAAGTATTAATTATATTATTTCTACTAACAGAATTTTCATTGAAGGTCTTGTCATCAATGAAGCATTCCAAGTTGCAGCAATGATTGAAAAATTGCCTCCTTTGTGGAAGGACTTCAAAAACTACTTGAAACACAAACGAAAGGAGATGTCCTTTGAAGATCTCATTGTTCAGTTGAGAATCGAAGAGGACAACAAAGCTACTGAAAAGAAAGGCCGTGAAAACTTAACAATAATGAGAGCAAACATTGTTGAGGATAGAAATAGGAAGAAGGCTTATGGGCCGTAAAGTAACCCAAGCAAGAAGCGGTTCAACGAAAATTGCTACAACTATGGAAAAGCTGGACACAGATCTGCAGATTGTCGTGCTCCAAAGAAAGACAAGAAGAAGGGTCAAGCAAACATGGTTGAAAAGCACGAAGATATCAATGACTTGTGTACTATGCTTTCTGAATGCAACCTGGTGGAAAATCCTAAGGAGTGGCGGATTGATTTTGGAGCCACTCGCCATGCTTGTGCTGTTAGAGAAGTGTTTGCTACATATGCTCTTGTTGGACCTGAAGAGACGCTTTCTATGAGAAATTCTGCAACGGCCAAAATTGAAGGATCTGGGAAGATATTTATGAAAATGACTTCTGGTAAGGTGGAGAATTTGAACAGCGTCCTTCATATTTCCGAGATTAGAAAGAACTTAGTCTCTGCTGGACTTCTTGTTAAGAATGGGTTTATGTATGTTTTTGTATCCGATAAGGTTGTAATAAGTAAGAATAAAATATTTGTAGAAAAAGGTTACCGAACTGAGGGCCTTTTCAAGATGAATGTAATGGTTATTGAGAATAATAATAAAATTTCAGCTTCTTCTTACTTACTTGAGTCAAATGAATTATGGCATATACGTTTGGGTCATGTCAATTACAAAACCTTGCGAAAAATGATTAATTTGGAAGTATTGCCTATATTTGAATGCGACAAATCAAAATGTCAAATATGTGTAGAATCTAAGTATGTTAAACATCCTTATAAGTCAGTTGAAAGGAATTCAAATCCTTTAGACTTAATTCACACAGATATTTGCGACATGAAGTCAATACCATCTCGCGGTGGAAAGAAGTATTTCATAACTTTTATTGACGACAGTACTCGATATTGCTATGTTTACTTACTTAATAG
>AWOL01S0009604.1:13276-46798 GCA_000715115.1 Nicotiana otophora | reverse complement strand
CTCGGGCATACCTCACAATCACTCTTGCCACTCGGGCATACCTCACAATTACTCTTGCCACTCGGGCATACCTCACAATCACTCTTGCCTCCCAGTCACTCGGCACTCGCACTCAATAGGTACCTGCGCTCACTGGCGGTGTGTACAGACTCCGGAGGGGCTCCTTTAGCCCAAGCGCTATAATCTGCACGGACAACTCACGTGCAATAATAATAAAGTATGCTGCAGGCGGGCAGCCCCGATCCACGCTCATCCTCATAAATTAGACCCTCGGCCTCACTCAGTCATAAAGTATGCTGCAGGCGGGCAGCCCCGATCCACATTCATCCTCACAAATCAGGCCACTCGGGCATTTCTTTAAAACAGGGCTTTCGGCCCAAAACATTTATATGCATCAAAATAGAGTCATAAAAAACTGATTTATGCAGTAATGAAGTATAAACATGACTAAGTATGGATTTTCAATCGAAAACAGTGAGAGGATGGTAAGAAACAACCCCTAAGGGTCCAAACAGCATTGACGCAAGGCCCAAACATGGCATTCAACCCAATTTACAGAAAATCTTTCTAAAACGTATAAGTATCAATGGTTTCAACAAAGTATGCAACTTTACAGTTGCTATGGGGCGGACCAAGTCACAAATTCCCAACAGTGCACGCCCATACGCCCGTCACTAGCATGTGCGTCACTAAAAATAGTAGAATAATACAAAATTCGGGGTTTCATACCCTCAGAACTAGATTTACAATCGTTACTTACCTCAAAACGTGAAACTTTTTACTCTGCTATGCCTTTCCCTCGCAAATAGGCCTCTAAATGCCTCGAATCTAGTCACAAATAATTCGTTTCAGTCAATAAAATTCATTGGAATTAATTCCACAAGATAATAATGATTTTTCTATAAAAATCCGAAACTTAGCTCAAAAATCGCCCGTGGGTCCACGTCTCGGAACCCGACAAAAGTTACAAAATACGAAAGCCCATTAAACCACGAGTCTACCCATACCAATTTTACCAAAATCCGACCTTAACTCGACCCTCAAATCTACAAATCTTATTTCCAAATTTCTAAGTTCCAATCTCCGATTTACACCTCAAAATCATGTAATCTAGTCGGATTATTCGATGATAATTCAATATTATGGAGTAGAAATGATCACAAGGGACTTACCTTAAGTTTTCCTTGAAAATATATCAAAAATCGCCTCTCCTCAAGCTCCAATTTGTCAAAAATGAGAAATGGGACGAAGTCCCTATTTTTATAATTCTGCCCAGACATCCTCAGTTCTGCCTCGATCTTGGCTTTCGATCTTGGCCTTCGATCGAGGTCCTCGATCCTGCCCCTCGATCCTGGTTCTCGATCCTGGCCCTCGATTATGTCTTCGACCAGGCCTTCGACCGTGACCCTCGACCCTAGGCTCGATCATGGCTTCGATCGTGGCCTTTGACTCTAGGCTCGATCGTGGCCCTCAACCCTGAGCTCGATCTGGGCTTTGATCCTGGCCCTCGACCCTGAGCTCGATCTGGGCTCACATCTGGGCTCGATTAATGGGCAGAAGCAATTTCCAACAAAAGGTAATTGCAGCAGCTGTTCTAGTTCAATTGTTGACCCGTTAACCATCTGAAACTCACCCGAGGCTCTCAGGACCTCAACCAAATATACCAACAAGTCTTAAAACATCATACAAACTTAGTCAAATCCTCAAATCACCTCAAACAATGCTAAAACCATGAATTACACCCCAATTCAAGCCTAATGAACTTTGAAATTTCTAATTTCTACAAACAACTCCGGAACCTATCAAATCACGTCCGATTGACCTCAAATTTTTCACACAAGTCTTAAATGACATAATAGAGGTATTCCATTTTTCAGAATCGGATTCCGACCCTGATATCAAAAAGTCAACCCCCCGGTCAAACTTCTCAAAAATAAAACTTTCGGCATTTCAAGCCTAATTCCTCTACGGACTTCCAAATAATATTCCAGACACGCTCCTATGCCCAAAATCACCATACAGAGCTATTGGAATCATCAAAATTCAAATCCGAGGTCGTGTAAACATAGGTCCATATCCGCTCCACTTTTCTAACTCAATTTGTTTTTTTCAATTATGAGACTAGGTGTCTCATTTCACTCCGATTTCCTTCCGGACTCAAAACCCACTAACCCAATATAATATAATATAGCTGAATAATACCAAAAAGAAGTAGGAATGGGGAAAATGGGGTTATAACTCTCGAAACGACCGGCGGGTTGTTACAGTTCCCCGAGGAATGGAATTTCGACCGTAAGTGGTTCTCATAAGACGTTGCTTTTCGTACCTTTTCCCGATTTTTTCTGATGTCTTTCTTCGATATACATCTACCCCTTGGATGCCACAAGCGGTTCCCGACCTCGAGGATCGGGTTCGGAAGTTAGCCTCGACTTTCTCTTATGCTGAACGCGCTTGGCGTGATTTGGCAAAAGGTAGATGGGAGGCCAAGAATCATGGTAAGGTTTTACTTCTCATTTCCTTCGAAGTGTTCTTTGTGCTCCATTCATTACTGATTTCCTTTTATGCAGGTGTAACCAAGGATGCCGCTTTGAGTCCTTCGAGCGGTGAAGAAGGAACCAAGTCCATGATCCCGAAACCGGGGAAAGATAAGAAGCAAAAAGCTGCCTTTCGGTCAGAGGACCCCAAGCCCAAAACTCAAAGGGAGAGGAGGAAGGCAATTGCTCTTCTGATTGACTCGGTCCAACGACTAAGAGAAGAAGAAGAAGACAACGCCTCGGCTTTGGTGATCCGATCTGCAAAAGCTATCGAGGTCACCAGAGCTCCTGAGCCGATGGCGGCTGTACCGGTCCGGGTCGGTCCTGGAATCTCGAGTCTTGATCGGAGCGCCCCGAATGATTCGCTTGGGGCTATGACAGTGGGTCATTCGCCTTTCCTTCCAATCTTTTCTGAGGAGGCGTTAAAGGAAGCTCGAGAATTAAAGACCCCCGATATGGGCGGAGGCTCTAATGTATGGGACCCTTTTCGGGATTGCTTTACTAGAGTTGATGATGCTTCTGATATTGGTGACGCTTCTCTTCTACTAGAAGAGGCCCAATGTTTCATTACTCGGGTAATGATTTTACTATACTTGGTTTCTTTGTCCTTTTCCAAACATGACTTGTGTTCTTTCCCTACTGTGTAGGCCATTAATAGGTTTCGAGTCGACCTTAGCTAGTGTGAGGTCGAGCTTCAGAAGGTCTAAGGGGAGAGAGACGCCCTGCGACTTCTTTGCAGCCAAAAAGACGAGGCTATAAAGGACCTCTAAGCGGATTTGGCTAAGGTTCGTGAAGAAGAGGCTGAACTCGATAAGCAGGTGAGCCTCGTTCTGTTAAATTATGGGTTTGACTCAACTATGGAAGTTAACCCTTCGTTATCTCAGCTACAGCAAAAGGTTGAAAAGATCGGGTTACTTCGGGAAGAAGTTGATTAAATCAAAGCTGAATGTAATTGGTGGAAGGAGACTATCGACCGCTTGGCTGCGAAAAAAGAAACCATTTTGGCCAATTTATTATCGACCGATGTTCAACTTTGAAGCATCAAGCAAAAGGGTTCAGCTTGAGCTAAGAGGATCGAGGAGCTCGAAGCACGGCTTGCTAAGGCCAAAGCGGAGGTTGAGTCATTAAAAGTCATGGCAGATAAGTCCATTTTCGTGTATCGGGCTGATACCGAGGCTACTCAGATGGAGGTATGAGAGGCGGCGAATACTGCCGATACTCGAGCACATTGGGTTGCCAAACTTTCTAAATGTAGGTCTCTGAGAGAGACTCTCGAGGAGATACATGCTCGAGGTTTTGACCTTACTGAAGAGATAAAAAAGGCTAAAGAGCTCAAAGCTAAAGCTGAAGCCTTGGCTTCTGATGGCGATGATGATGATGATGACGGTAGCAAGAGCGGATCCGAGGATGGGGAAGAGCCTGACAGAGAAGCAAACGCCCCTGAGGGTGACCATGAAGCTTAGTTCTTAATTTTTTACGTTTGTAATAAATCAAGTAGACACTTTTGTATATAGATAACTTGGCCGACTTGCTTCTGTTTCGTGAAGACTTTATAAGTGCCTTGATAATATTTTCACAAGGATCTTAACAATTTAATCAAATTTGGACTTTGTAGTCTCTATGATTGATTGTTTTTTCGGACTCGAAGTGACGTAGCCCTTAGGCTTACTAGTTGAGTCAATGATTCGAACTCGAAGAAATATAGCCCGTAGGCGTCATGGTCGAGTGAGTGCTCGCTCGAACTCGAAATAAAAGTAGCTGGTAGGCTTATTATTCATTGAGTGAATGATTCGAACTCGAAGTAATATATCCCTAGGCATAATGGTCGAGTGAGTGTTTGCTCGAACTCGTAATAAGAGTATCCCATAGGCTTAGTTGTCGAGTGAATGATTCGAACTCGAAATGAAGGTAGCCCGTAGGCTTAGTTATCGAGTGATTGATTCGAACTCGAAGTAATATAGCCCGTAGGCATAATGGTCGAGTGAGTTCTTGCTCGAACTCGAAATAAAAGTAGCCTGTAGGCTTAGTCGTCGAGTGAATGATTCGAACTCGAAATAAAGGTAGCCCGTAGGCTTAGTTGTCGAGTGATTGATTCGAACTCGAAGTAATATAGCCCGTAGGCATAATGGTCGAGTGAGTTCTTGCTCGAACTCGAAATAAAAGTAGCCTGTAGGCTTAGTCGTCGAGTGAATGATTCGAACTCGAAATAAAGGTAGCCCGTAGGCTTAGTTGTCGAGTGATTGATTCGAACTCGAAGTAATATATCCCGTAGGCGTAATGGTCGAGTGAGTGCTTGCTCAAACTCTTAATAAAAGTAGCCTGTAGGCTTAGTGATCGAGTGTTTCTTAATTCTGATTGCATAATAAATCTCCAAATAGAGGAATTTTTCTTGGATATAAGCTATCATAAAGAGGAGGACTTTCTTTGCAAGTCATTATACATGTGTTCATGTTTCGCGTCTGGGTTCGGGCCAACTACATGAGCATGGTTCGTTTTGACCATTTTGGCTCTTACAACTTTTCCTACTGGAACCCCGTTGTTGCGAAATAACTTTCTTGCATCAAAACTTGATATATTTGAGGGCTAATGCCCCTCAGTATTCGAGGTCAATTGTACAGAGGCCTCGGATACTGTTGTAGGTGCAGCACGATCATTGGTTGCCTCATTAAAAACCATGCCGAAAAACCTATTTGGGATAAAACCGGTCTAAGGGAAAAAGAGTGCAACGCTTGCTTTCAAGCGAAGGATCCATCTTAGCTCTTGTTCGGACTTCTGCAGGGGTCAGTTTTGAAATGTTAATGAATATGGGAGGGTCGTACCTTAGCAGTAGTATCGTTTTAGATGTGACACATTCCAACTGCTTGATAGCTGTTTGCCATTTATAATGCCGAGCCTGTACGATCCATTTCTGACGTTCTCGAGAACCTGATATGGTCCTTCCCAATTTGGCCCTAGTTTTCCTTTGTTCGAATTTCTGGTATTGATGGTGACTTTTCTTAACATTAAGTCCCCGGGCTTGAAATGACGGAGCTTTCTTCGATTATAATATCTTTTGATTCACTATTGTTGGGCGGCCAATTGGAGGAGAGCAGTTTCTCGTCTTTCGTCCGATAATTCGAGGCTGGTATTCATAGTCTCGTTATTTGATTCTTCCATCGTGAATCGGAATCTGGTACTGGTTTCACCGACTTCGACTGGTATCAATGATTTGGATCCATATACTAAGGAGAATGGGGTTGCCCCCGTACTGGATTTTGACGTTGTCCGATATGCCTAATGGACTTCGGGCAGGATTTCTCTCCATTTTCCTTTAGCGTCGTTCAATCTCTTCTTTAGGTTTTGAATGATAGTTTTGTTCGTTGATTCGGCCTGTCCGTTCCCACTGGGGTGGTATGGTGTTGATAGTATCCTTCTTATTTTGTGATCTTCAAAGCATTTTGTTACTTTGCTGCCGACGAATTGTTTCCCATTGTCACATACTATTTCGGCAGGTATCCCGAATCGGCATACGATATGATCCCAAATAAAGTCTATAACTTCTTTCTCTCTTATTTTCTCGAACGCCTGCGCTTCAACCCATTGAGAAAAATAGTCAATCATAAATAAAATAAATTTGGCTTTACCTGGGGTCGATGGGAGAGGACCGACGATATCCATTCCCCACTTCATGAATGGCCATGGGGATAGAATCGAGTAAAGTTGCTCTCCGGGTTGATGGATCATTGGTGCAAACCTTTGACATTTGTCACATTTTCGAACAAATTCCTTCGCATCTTTGCCCATATCAATCCAATAATACCCTGCTCTAATTATTTTTCGAACTAATGTATCGGCACCGGAGTGATTCCCACAAGTGCCCCGGTGCACTTCCCGTAGGATGTAATCGGTACCTCCCGAACCCAAGCATACTGCCAACGGTCCATCGAATGTCCTTCGAAATAGCATTCCATCCGAAGCCAACGTCAATCGAGCAGCTTTAGTCCGTAGGGCCCTAGAATCTTTAGGGTCTGATGGGAGCTTCCGCTCTTTAAGTATTCAATATACTTATTTCTCCAATCCCAGGTTAAGCTTGTAGAATTGATCTCGGCGTGACCTTCTTCGATTACCGATCTCGAAAGTTGAACGACAGTCCCCGAGCTCAAGTCATCTTCCTCGACCGACGATCCCAAATTCGCAAGTGCATCAGCCTCATTGTTTTGTTCTCGTGGAACATGCCGTAAAGTTCATTATTTGAAATGGTTCAAAGTGACAAGCAGTTTTTCTAAATACATTTGCATTCTACCTTCTCGAAATTTGAAGGTTTTGTTTACTTGACTCACCACCAGCAAAGAGTCACATTTGGCTTCAATGACTTCTACTCCCAAGTTTTTAGCTAGCTCGAGACCTGCAATCATGGCTTCATACTCGGCCTCGTTGTTAGTCAACCTGGTAGTTTTAATAGATTGCCTAATAGTGCTACCCGTGGGTGGTTTCAAAACTATGCCTAGCCCGGACCCCTTTATGTTCGAAGCCCCGTCCGTGAAAAGGATCTATACCCCTGATGATGTACCCGATTTCAACAGGAGTTCTTTTTCGACTTCGGGTACGAGGGTTGGCATGAAATCGGCCACGAAGTTTGCTAAAATTTGAGACTTGATGGCCGTACGGGGTTGATATTCGATATCGTACCCACCTAGTTTGACGGCCCATTTGGCCAATCAGCCTGATAGTTCGGGCTTGTGCAAAATATTACGAAGCAGGTAAGTGGTTAATACGCATATGGGGTGACATTGAAAGTACGATCTTAACTTTCTAGAGGCGCTTATCAGTGCAAGTGCCAATTTTTCTAGGTGCGGATATCTAGTTTCCGCTTCTCCTAAGGTCCGACTTATATAATAAACGGGAAATTGCGTACCTTGCTCTTCTCGAACTAGGACACCGCTTACGGCGATTACCGATACTGCCAGGTACAAGCAAAGTTTTTTGTCTGTTTTTGGAGTGTGAAGTAGTGGTGGGCTCGATAGATATCGTTTTAGTTCCTCTAATGCTTGTTGGCATTCCGGGGTCCAAGCGGAATCATTCTTCTTTTTGAGTAGAGAGAAAAATTTGTGACTTCGATCTGATGATCTCGAAATGAATCGGCCTAAGGCTGCAATCCATCCTGTTAGCCTTTGTACAGCTTTCACGCTGTCCACGATGGTGATGTCTTCGATGATCTTGATTTTATCGGGGTTAATCTCGATTCCCCGATTTGAAACCATGAAGGGGAGGAACTTGCCCGAACCGACCCCGAAAGCACATTTTTGGGGTTGAGCTTCATATTGTATTTCCTCAAAATCTCTAACGTTTCCTGCAAATGGGCCAAATGGTCCTCTGCGTGTAGGGACTTAACTAGCATGTCATCAATATATACTTCCATTGATTTACCTATTTGTTCTTCGAATATTTTATTTACTAGGCATTGGTAAGTAGCCCCTGTATTTTTTAGCCCGAAGGGCATCACATTATAACAATATGTTCCATATTTGGTGACAAATGAAGTCTTTTCCTGGTCCTTCGGATTCATCTGGATTTGATTATACCCGGAATAGGCATCGAGAAAAGTGAGGATCTCGTGGCCGGCCGTGGCATCGACTATGCGATCGATGTTGGGCAGCGGAAAGGAATCTTTGGGGAATGCTTTGTTCAAATCCTTATAGTCCACACACATTCTATGTTTATTTCCTTTTTTAGGCACTACAACTACATTGGATAACCATTCGGGATATTTTACCTCCCGAATGGACCCTATCTTGAGAAGTTTGGTTACCTCGTCTTTTATGAATGCGTGCTTTTCCTCAGACTAGAGTCTTCTCTTTTGCTTCACCAGTCTGAACCTAGGGTCCAAGCTTAGACGATGCGTTATTATGTCCGATGGGATCCCTGTTATATCTAAATAGGACCAGGAAAAACAATCAATGTTATCGATAAGAAATTGAACAAGTTTCTTCCTGAGTTCGGGGCTCAACCCTGTTCCCAAGTATACCTTTCGCTCGAGCCAGTACTCGATTGGTGTGACATGCTCTAGTTGCTCAATTGTTGATTTGGTGGCGTCAGAGTCATCTGGAATCACGAAAGATCGAGGGACCCTTTGATCATTATCTTCTTCGATCTTCTGGTTATCTGGCTGGGTCGAAGCCGACATCTGTGATTACTATTTGGTGTCCCGTTCTCCTTCTGAGCTCGATCCCTTTATCGGCGAAGGCGAGGACATTGATTTCGCTTCCTCGACGATGAACATTTCTTTTGCGGCCGGTTGTTCTCCGTACACTGTTTTGACACCTCTCGATATTGGGAATTTGAGGACCTGGTGTAGGGTCGAAGGTACAACTCTCATGTTGTGGATCCATGGCCTTCCGAAAAGGGTGTTGTATCTCATATCGCCTTCGATCACGTGAAACTTTATTTCCTGGATGGTTCCGTCCACATTTATTGGTAGGATTATCTCGCCTTTGGTGGTTTCACATGCCATATGGAATCCGTTTAGAACCAGAGTTGCGGGTACGATCTGGTCCTGCAGGCCGAGCTGTTCTACGACCTTCAATCTGATGATCTTGGCCGAGCTACCTGGATCAATTAACACACGCTTAATTTTAGTTTTATTCATGAGTACGGATATTACCAGTTCATCGTTATAAGGTTGGATGACTTCTTCTGCATCTTCATCATCGAAGGACAAAGTTCCTATAGGTGCGTAATCTTGAGTCCGAGATCGCTTTTCCCTCACAATCGATATTTTAGTGCGTTTAAGCACTGGTCCCTGAGGAGTATCGGCGCCGCCGATGATCATGTGAATGACGTGCTGTGGTTCTTCTTGTTCGTTTTTCTTGCCGAAATCCCTGTTTTTAAAATGGTTCTTCGCCCTATCCTCAGAAGTTCCCGAAGGTGCCCTTTGTTAAATAAGCGGGCTACTTCCTCTCTTAGTTGCCTGCAATCTTCTGTTATGTGGCCATGGGTGCCATGATATTCGTTCGTTTGGTTGGGATTCCTTTGGGCAGGATCAGTATGCATGGGTCGAGGCCATTTAGTGTCTTTGATGCATCCGATAGCCGACACGATGGCAGATGCGCCAACGCTGAAGTTATACTCTGATAACCGAGGTGCTTCTATAGGATCAACATATTTATCAAAGCCTCCCTTGCTCATAAGTCCCCGAGAATTTTGCCCTCGGTCAATCCTTCAATTGTTCCGAACTATACTGTATGTTGAACCGTTGTTCATTCGATCTGCGACGTACGGTTGATATCAGTCTCTGTTTGACCTTTGTTCTCTGTCGATCTCCCTTTGGTTTTTAGTAGCTGTCCTGTTCTGATGCACGAGTCCATACAGAGCTCCCAACTGGTCATCTTCGACCCTAATTTTCGATTGATATCGGTTGGGTATATCTGCCCAAGTTATTGCTGGATACTCAATCAAAATTTGCTTCAGCCGACGTGATGTTGTCGAACTTAGCTCGTTCAGCCCTTCGGTGAAAGCTTGTACGGCCCAATCGTCTGTGACCGGTGGCAATTCCATGCGTTCCATTTGTAATCAGGATATGAATTCCCTCAGTATTTCATTACCCCTTTACTTTACTTTGAAGAGGTTTGATTTCCTTGTAGCAACCTTTATGGCACTAGCATGTGCCTTTACGAACGAATCTGCTAACATGGCAAAAGAATCGATGAAATTTGGCGGTAAATTGTGATACCAGATCATTGCTCCCTTCGAGAGGGTCTCCCCGAACTTTTACAACAACACGGATTTGATCTCATCATCCTCCAAATCGTTACCTTTGATGGCACATGTGTAAGAGTTGACGTGTTCGTTAGGATCGGTCGTACCGTTATATTTGGGAATTTCGGGCATACGGAATATTTTGGGGATTGGTTTTGGGGCCGCACTCGAGGGAAAAGGCTTTTGTATGAATTTTTTCGAATCAAGCCCTTTTATCATTGGTGGAGCCCCCGGGATTTGATCGACCCTGGCATGTATGTTTTCACTCTCTTGTCGTTGGCTTCAACTAGTTTTGTGAGTTCGTCGAGCAATTTAGTAATTTCGGGAGTAGTCCCCGATTCTTACTCGTTTGATTTCACTATGGCGGGCTCCGTTCTGGGGGTAATTTCTCGAAGCGGATTGGAATCCGGCCTGCTTTGTATATGAGTTTGGCTCTGTAATTGGGCTATCGCTACTTGTTGGTCTTGTAGCATCTCAAAGATTATACGTAAGCTGGCTCCGATTTCCCCCGCGTTATGGGTATCTCGGGCTATGGATCGAGTACCGCCCTGAATGTTTTTTTCCGGTTCGGAACGCTGATTCGCCTCCAGAGCTATTTGTGAATTGATATCCAATGGTACTTCGACTCAAATTTCGGGTACTTCGATTCGAGCCTCAGTGCCATCGTCAAGTGGCCTTCCGCCCCCGGGTGCCAAGTTGTTGGTTTCATCTTGAAGGCCGACTTCGCGGTCGATAGGTAAAGCCATTGCTGATTTGAAGTTGTAAACTGGTGTGTACTGTAGATTTATATCAAACAATCACTGTTATCCTTAGCCCCACGGTGGGCGCCAAACTGTTTACCCGAAAAATCAGATAACGTTAAATTTATGTATGGTTCTAAGGATACGTGATACCCTTTGATACAAAGATAGCAATGCGAATATTCTTGACTATGAGAATGAGAATAATGAACAGAAAGAATGAGTAAGATGAAGTAAAACAAGCACAAGGAGATATCTTTGTATATGAGAAAAGATCTTTTCTTGCCGTCTATTCAGTGTGTCCATAGCTTACAAGGATCCCCTTTTATAATAGAGGATCATTACTTTATTTATAACAGAATAATAAAATAAAGCATATAGTGGAGGATCCATGATGATTTGTCTCTTCCTCGATTCCCGCCAAGATTCTCTCTCTCGGTATGGTTGTAACGGCTCTTGTCTGTGAGTTCGATACTGGCTCGAACTCGTTACTGGGTCGGCCCTTCGGTCTTGGCTTGAGTTCGACCTTCGGGATGGGCGTGGCGCATTTTCGACCTCGAAGCAATGCCTTGCGGATCTATTTGGTCACAGGCTCGATAAGATTATCGAGTCGACTCCTCGAGCAGCCTTCGGACTCGAGGCTCGTTTGCACTGTCTTCGGAGCTCACTCCCAAAATCCTACTCCGGTTTCTTGCCACTCGAACTCGATCGAACGTAGGAAGGCCGAAATCTATTTCGACTGTATACAAGTATTGCATGTCTTCTAACCTTTTTCCTTCCTGTGAGGTCCCTTCCAGCATTAGTTGAGCTTTCTTTTGCCCATATATATCCTCTTGAAGTTTGTTTTTTGAAAAAGAAACAAGATTCAAAAAATAAAAATACATTAATTAGCCTTCGACGTGTTTCTTAAGGCTGTAAACAAAGGAAATAACACAAGTGATGGGTTGCTTCTTAATTAATTCTTCGATCCCCACTTCAGTATCAGAATTGGTCAATTGAGATACTTTCTGGTATGCATTTGTCTTCACAACCCTCTACGTCCGAAATTACAAAAGCTTAGTTTTTTGAAGAATAAAAATGAAATATCAAGACAGAGAGTTGTTATAACAATAATATTTATGCATATGAGGGAAACATACTCTTTATCTTTTTCAATAAATCTGTAGTTACTTTCCTCAACTATATTATTTTTGTTTAAAATCTTTTAAATCACCATTGATGGAAAAATCAGCAACAAAATCCAAATCTTCTAAATCATCATTGATGGCAAAATCAGCAACAAAATCCAAATTAGCTTCCAAAAATACTAACAAAAATCTGTTGTGATTTATGACTTGCTGCCTCAAGGACCGGCATTCAGTTTGTAATCCTCAACTGCCTTAACGACCTATGGTCCTTAGATTCGCACAATGCTCCTTTCCACAAAGGCATCTAGGGTGAATGCAGTTGGGTATCGCACAAGACAAGAATACTGGCCTTGGGTCATTTATTTTTCTTAGTCACAACTCACATGATTAGTTGGAACACCATAAATTATGGGAGCTAAAACAGTCGGGCCCGCCAATAAGGTTGTGGGAATCGTGAAAGAAGAGATGACAACTGTAGGATGAGTTAAGGAACTTCTGAAACTATATCAGGCATGAGCACTGCCGAAATGGTTTTCCCTCCAGGCTCCAACACTAGTGCTAGCCCTAGTGGGAGAAGTGGCCGCAGTAGGAGAACTACTAGGGGGGAAGATGCCCAAAAGACGACGAGGACTACAACTGTACATGTCCGGTGGAGGCTACCGGAAGATAAGCAATCTGCTTGACCCCAATAGAACTATACACTAAGTCATAGGTCACCTGATCATAGGGAGAAGCAAGACGATGGGAAGAAGAAGCAGGATTAGTCCTAAACTTGGTCTCCCGTAACTCAGCAAGAAGGCTAGCCCCAACAAGAAAAGTGGTCGCATCAGGAGACATGTAGTTTGACGGATAACCATCGGGGATAATAGATCCCTAGAAAACGACAAGGATTGCAACTAACCCTGATCACGGGGTGAAGTATGATAATGGAAGAAAAGACAGAGTCGGTCGCCCGCTTGATTTGAGGCAGCTCAACACGAAGGCGATAAGCATCAGCGCGGCTGCCTGAAAACGAGCAGCATTGGATGACTGAAAAGAGGAGGTATGGCCGACAAAAACTTGAACATTCTAATCATGTAGGAAATAGGATGATAGGAAAAAGAGGCAGGTTCAGTTTCCAATTTGGTCCGTTGATGCTCAACACGAAGGGCCTGTCTAGAGGACGTCTAGCTGACAAGAACTTGAACATTTTGATCGTGGGGGAAGTAGGATGATGGGAAAAGATACAGGGTCGGTCGCTAAGTTGTTATCACGACCCAAAATCCACTATAAGTCGTGATGGCGCCTAATGCCGCCGTCAGGCAAGCCAACAGTGATTTACCAATTTGATTACTCATTTTATTACTTTCGAAATCATAATTTTAATAAGAAAAGGAGATTTACACTTCTAAATCCACGATAACGTACAACCTTTGTAGTTTATAAAAGAAATGAAATGCGATAATAATATACGAAACCATAAACATCAGCTACTATAACCCCAAGACCGGTCACAAGTGCATGAGCATTTTCTAAGGAGTACAATAATAATACAATATCTATCGAGAATGTAAATAAGATAGGGTAAAATAAATAGTACGATGGAGACTCGGTGGACTGTGATGCGTAGCCTGGAATGTAGCTCACATAAAGTTTCCTCAACAGATGCGCCCACGCGCCAAGATGATCACCAAATGAACCTGTCAGGTCCTGCACATATAGTGCAGAAGTGAAGCATGAGCACGTAAATTAACGCGTACCCAGTAAGTATCTAGCCTAACCTCGGAGAAGTAGTGATGAGGGGTCGACATCGACACTTACTAGAGGTCCAACAAAGCAATATAATGAAACAATAAGCAGATGTGAAACACACAACCATATGGGGTAAATCTGTAAGTTACTTAATCTTCCAAATATTTCTTTTAAAATACGAATTTCTCAATCTTGTATTCTACCTCATCAACTCAGATGTATCAAGTACCAGAAACAAACGGATAAGAAGTACCATGTAAAATGCCGAGCATCAGTGGGAGGATAATCTCGTGAGTGTTCAGACTACCAGCGATATAACGCACGATTATGTCGAGGTCTTTCGGCTCGATCCAGAATAATGTGTACACTGCCGAGGGTCGAGCAGCACGAATCATAGATTCATCTATTATATTGCCGAGGCGTTCGACCCGCTCCACAAGAAAGAAAGGAAGTTATCGAATCACAAGACACATACTTACAATACAATACATAGTAATGTGTGCAAGGTGAATATAATCTTTACCGTTTCTCAATAACTAGCCAACAACTCAAGGTGATAAGGCTCGTCCTAGTATACATATATTTATTTCTACATCAATTTTAATTATAAATTTAATTAATTAAACCAGCAAAATGAGTCTAAACAATTCAAATATTACATGATAAAGTACTAAATCTAACCGGACATAAACATATTTTAGCCACGTACGGACTCTCGTCACCTCGTGCGTACGTAGCACCTACAACTAGTTGCACATAATAATAATTATCACCTAGGGGTAGTTTTCCCCTCACAAGTTATATTAGACAGGAGGCTTACCTCGCTCTGAAGTACCATAACCGGCTCCAACGCCACTCTAACACTAAACTCCGAGCCAAACGCTCCAAAACTAGTCAAACAATGAGAAATTCAATCAAAATATATTCCAATGCTTATAATTAATCAATTTATAACAATTCCCAACTCCGCTCTAAAAGTCAATAAAGTCGACCCTCGGGCTCACGTGCCCGGATTCCGAAAATTCTTGAAGATAAACTTTACCCATAACACTACTAACTCAAATATATAACTTATTCCATTTTCCATGTCCCGAAAATATCCTCGCATCTGCGGCCATCCCAGCTCAATCCAAATGCTGCTTCTGCGACCATAAGGTCGCACTTGCGGGCTCGCACCTGCGGCCCTTTCCACGCAGGTGCGATTGCAGCAGATCCTAGCTGCCTCAGCATTTCTCCCAAGCCCAAACTCGATCCGTTTTCGATCCGATCCGCACTCGGGACCCCGGGACCCTTTCTAAACATACCAACACATCCCAAAATACGACACGGACTTAGTCGAAGTCTCAAACCACATCAAACAACATCAAAATTACGAATCGATGATCGAAACCTTTCTTTAAACTTTCAAACTCTCAAACTTCGTCGAACACATCCGAATCATACTTAAACATTCGGGAATGACGTCAAACTTTACGCACAAGTAATAAATCACAATATAAACCTATTCCAAGGCTCGGAATCTCAAACGGACATCGATAACACCAAAGCCTACTTCAAACCAAACGTAGAAAATCCTTAAACCTTCAAAATGCCAACCTTCCATAATAAGCGTCGAAATGCCCCCGGACCACCCGATACTCAACCCGAACATACACCCAAGTCTGAAATCATCATACGAACCTATTGGAATCTTCAAATCCTGATTTCGAGGTCGTTTACTATAAAGTCAAACCTTATTCAATTCTTCCAACTTAAAACTTCCAAAATTAGAATTTTCCATCCGAATTAACTCTGAACTTCACGAAATTCAATTCCGACCACACGTACAAGTCATAATACCTGAAGTGAAGCTATTTAAGGCCTCAAACCGCCGAATGACATGCTAGAGCTCAAAACGACTGGTCAGGTCGTTACAGTTGTCTACCATTTATAAACATGAAGGGCCTGAAGAGAGGGGGTTTGTTTGACAGGAATTTGAACATTCTGATCAGGATGATCGGAAGAAGAGTTCGGGTCACTCGCTCGCTTGGACTACCGCAACTCAATACGATGGCTTCAAGCATCAGCGATTGCTTGACGAGGGGAGGTCTACTATTAGAAACTTAAATATTATGATCATGAGGGGAAGCAAGTTATTAAGTAAAAAGGTTAGGGTTGGTCCCCTACTGCCTATCACGACTACTAGGACAAGAAGAAGAAGCTTTGGTGACAGGAACATTTGAAGCACAAGTGGCATAAGAAAATAAGGTAAGGATCACCCGCTTCTTAGCAGAACCGCGGGAGGGGGACAGTAGGGTACCTTTGGCCATGGCAAACTTCTTTTCAAGACTCACAATCTTTGTCGTTGCTCATTCAATATTCTTTCAAGTGTTTCAAGTAATCTTGCCTTACCCCTGCCGGATCTTCAGCGAACCCATCCAAATCCCGAATCGATAGTGCAACCACTAATCCCTCAACCTTCTACTGAGAGGCTGCAACATTTCATTCATCCACTCGAGCCGATAGCACCGAGATTGTAATTCATACTCCCGACGTTAACCACCAAATATTTTTTGGGACTTTTTCGTATAAATACGAAATTTTAAACTTATTTACCCGGTTTGTCTAAGTTTTTCTATTTACATAAAGTAACTAAAAATATTTACAAAATATATACAGATTCGGTCAAAATTTACAATTTATATACAACTTGATTATAATTTTTTTGTACAAAATCCATCCAAAATGCTACAATTTACCAACAATTTATATACAACTTGTGTACAATTATATAATTGTATATATTTTTTATGCCGTTTGTACACCGGACATAATATATACAATTATTTATGTCTTCTTGTTCGAGTTTTAATATGAAATTCCAACCAAAACCACCTCGAACTTTTACCAAAATATCTTAGAATTGAGCTATGAACTCCAAATGATATTTTCAATCATTTTCAACAACACCCAATTAAAATAAATAATAATTTCGCAAAATTCGATTTTCGAATTCAAAGTTTCGAAACTTTTTAATGGCTTTAGTGGAGTTAAGTCTTCAGTTTCTGTAACGACCCGACTGGTCGTTTTAATATCTAGCGTGTCGATTAGCGGTTTGAGACCTTGATCAGCTTCACTTCAGGTATTATGACTTGTACGTGTGGTCGGAATTGAATTTCGGGAAGTTCAGAGTTGATTTGGAAAGAAAATTCTAATTTCGGAAGCTTTAAGTTGGAAGAATTGACTAAGGTTTGACTTATGAGTAAACGACCTGAGAATCAGGATTTGAAGGTTCCAATAGGTTCGTGCGATGATTTCGGACTTGGATGTATGTTCGGGTTGAGTATCGAGTGGCCAAGGAGCATTTTGGTGCTTATTGTGGAAGTTGGCAGTTTGAAGGTTTTAAGAATTTTTTAAGTTTGAATTAAAGTGGACTTTGGTGTTATCGAAGTCCTTTGGGATTCCGAGCCTTGAAATAGGTTCGTATTGTGATTTATGACTTGTGCACAAATTTTGTCGTCATTCCGGAATGTTTTGATATGATTCGGACGCGTTCGTCGAAGTTTAAAAGTTTGAAAGTTTAAAGAAAGGTTTTGATCGTCGATTCGCAATTTTAATATTATTCGGTGTGATTTGAGACCCCGAGTATAGATTCGTGTTATATTTTGGGACTGGTTGGTACATTTGGATGGGGTCTCGGGGGCCTCGGGTTTGAAACGGATTGAAACTTGGAATTTAGGATATGCTGGTTTTGGCCAACTTCTGGTGCAACCGCACCTGCGGAAATTTTGGTGCAGGTGCGAAGCCGCTGAAGCGGCAGACGAAACGCAGGAGCACAACAGGAGCTGGGAGTAGGAGATCGCAGGTGCAGAGTTTGGGCGCGCAGATGCACATTCACAGAAGCGAGGAAGGCACCGCAAATGCGGAAGCTGGGTATTTGCTATTGGACCGCAGGTGCGGTCGTGTGCCGCAGACGAGGGCTTGCAGGAGCGGTTAGTGCTCTGCAGAAGCGTGACCGCAAGAGCGAATTTTGTCTGCAGAAGCGAATTTTCCTGGCCTTAGAGGGAACCACACCTGCGATGGATTTGTCCGCAGGTGCGGAGTCGCAAATGCGAAAGTGTGGCCGCAAGTGTGAAGGTCTCTAGGCAGTGGGTGTTCTTAAATCCGAGACTTAGCCCATTTCTCTCACATTTTCATTTGGTTGGGCGATTTTTTTGGATTCTTGGAGGGAAGATTTTTATCATCTATATCAAGGTAAGTAATTCCCACATATTGTGAGTTAAATACATGATTTTTATGTGGATTTGAATATGAAAATTTGTAAAAATTGTGAGATTTTAGTAGAAAACCTAGAATTTGGTATTTTTGGATTTTGATCACGAAATTAGACATGAAATTAGGAATAAATCATATATTTGAGTTCGTAATGTTATAGATAATGTTTATCTTCAAAGAATTTCAGAATCCGGGCACGTGGACCTGAGAGTTGACTTTATTGACTTTTCGAATGCAGTTGAGAATCATTATAAATTGTTAAATTGTAAGCATTGGAGTATATTTTGATTGATTTACACGTTGTTTGACTAGTTTTGGGACGTTTGGCTTTGAGTTGAGGAGTTAGAGCCGGTTATGGAACTTCGGAGCGAGGTAAGTCTCGTGTCTAACTTTGTGAGGGGGAAACTACCCCCTAAGTGATGTAATTGTTATTTGCTAATAGTTGTGGGTGCTACGTACGTACGAGGTGACGAGAGTCCGTACATAGCTAAAGAATGTTTATGTCCGGGTAGACTTAGAACTTTACCATGTAATACTTGAAATATTTGAATTCATTCTGCTAGCTTAATTAATTGAAAATATAATTGAATTTGATTTGAAAATATGTATACATATATATTAGGTCGAGCCTTATTGCCTTGAGTTGTTAGCAAGGTATTTGAAAAACAGTGAAGGTTATACTCACCTTGTTTTCATATACTGCATCGTAAGCTCGTGTCTCATAATTCGATAATTCCTTTTTTTTCTTGTGAAGTGAGCCGAACGCTTCCGCAGGATTATGTACCACACTCTCATGGGAGCAGGCTGTTCGCCTCGAAAGTATAATAGATGCATCTATGGTTTGTGCCGCTCGAACCTCGGCAGTGTACACGATATGATGGGATCAGGCCGATCGCCTCGGCAGTATCTTACTTTTTTTGAGATCTGGTCACACTACTTCGGCATAATCGTACGTTATATCGCTAGCAATCCGAATATTCGCGAGATTTTTCGTCCACTGATGCCTTGCATTTTATATGGTATTTCTTATCCATTTGTTATTGACACTTGATATTTCTGAGCTGTTGAGATAGAATATGAGATTGAGAAATTGATATCGTTAGAAAGAAATTTTGGAAGATTGTGTTAATTATAGTTTCACCTCATTACTACTGTTGTGCTTCTTATCTGTTTATGATTTACCATGTTGATTTATTGGACCACTAGTAAGTGTCGATATCGACCCCTCGTCACTGCTTCTCCGGGGTTAGGCTAGATACTTACTAGGTACGCGTTGATTTACGTACTCATGCTGCACTTCTGCACTAAATGTGTAGGATCTGACAGGTTCATTTGATGATCATCTTGGAGCGTAGGCGCAACTGTTGAGGAGACTTTATGTGAGTTGCATTCTAGGCTACGCATCGCAGTCCACAGAGTCTCCATCGTACTATTTATTTTATCCTGTCTCATTTATATTTCAAACAGATATTGTATTATTATTGTACTCCTTAGTAAACACTCATGCACTTGTGACACCTAGTTTTGGGATATACTAGTCGATGCTTACGGTTCTGTATATTATCATCGTCTTTCATTTTCTTATAAACTACAAATTTTGTACGTTCCCGTGGATTTAAAAGTGTAAATTTCCTTCCTTATTAAAATTTATGATTTCGAAAGTAATAAAATGAGTAATTAAATTGATCAATCACCATTGGCTTGCCTGACAGCGGCATTAGGCGTTATCACGACCTATAGTGAATTTTGGGGCGTGACAGTTTCATTGGCCCTTCAACTAAACCGGCATCCAAATTAGCTGAATCACTACCCTAACTTCAATCAGAGTAACAACACTAAATTTAATTAAAATAATAAATAAATAAATAAAGCACATGTAACCTTAATAAAAGTCATGTGATGCAGTTTGATGCCCTTATTTATTTGGGCTTGGGCTTTCTAGTGAAATCGGTTAGGGATAGGAAAAGCAATATAGGGAGGAACCATGAATGAGGGAGGAAGAAGATGGCAAGAACAATGGAGAAGATTTGGGTCTAATACATTGCTTTGTATATAAATGGTAATTTGTAGAACTTGTAATTAAGTTAAAATCTATAGTGAGAGTAAATAAGTTTCAAAATTAGTATAAATAAGTAAAAATTCCATATTGTTTAAGCACACGAGCTCAAGAATAACATAGTTGGTTATGTGCCGCACAAAATTCACAGCCAACCCCTGCCATAGGGTTTGATTAAACTGAAACAACGACAACGATCCAAAAGCAAACTCTAAGTTTGTAATGAAGACGATATTCATCAACTGTACATTGAGTCTGAAAAAATTTGTAGACACAATTATAATGAGAAGTAAAATAGTTAATTAATTTTTACAAATCATCTTGGGAACGAATATGATAGAGGTGGGACAGACAATTCATAAGTTACTTTTCGAAGAAGGGAATGACTTCCCTTTTCTTAATAGTCTCAACTCTCAGATAAGGCCAACATCAGTATTTCATTTACTAAAATAAATAGTAATTGATAATAATTGAAATACTAGAACAAATAGCATAAGAAAATATACTACATATTTCCTAATCATAAACTCCAAGTAGTTTATTCTTGGTCACCCTCCAATTGTATAAAATTTTAGTTTATCGTCGTTATAAAAGTTCAAAAAAAAAAAGAAAAAAATACATAAATTGCACTTTAAACTTGTCTCAAAAAGTCATTTATACACTTCAACTTTACGGGTGACTTATCATCCTCCATTCTTATTTGAAGTGAATTTATTTACTTCTTAAAATGTCACAACCAGATCCAATCCAATTGTGTTTTACATGTGCTGACACGTGGCTTTTTCACATTTTGTTTTCCTTTTTAACCACTACAATACCTACCCACCCCATCTTTTCTTTCTCTTCTTCCTCCTGTCTTTTTTCCAGTGAAGTTTCAAAGAAAATGAACTGCCTCAGCTGAATTTATTGCTTAAAAACTTCTTACTAATATAAATAAGAGCACATATAAATCACTTGTAAGGGGTCCTGTAGGCAATATCTATAACCAAGCTTAAATAAGAAAAAGTTCAGAGAACCATTCAAATTATTGTAAGATAATCAATATTGAAATAACACTCTCACCCCTCGACGATCAGATTTTGCTTCAACAAATATATATTAAACATCTGGGATCCTATTGGAAAAATCCATTTAACAATAATTCTTTCTTGTTTTTCAAATTAATATAGTGGGTCTTCTTTTTTTGGAGACATGAAGAGACGGGAACTTCAATTTTTGTCAATTGATGGTGGAATTTGGGGTTTTAATTGAAGGAGAGTAAAAAAACAAAGTTGAAGGAGAGTACTATCGAGGTGTCCATAGAGAAAAAAAAGCATGCGAAAATATGAAAAAGAAAGAGGAAAGGAAAGTTAAAAGAGAAGTGGGATATTGAAATAAAAAAGAAAATCTTATAAATAGAATTATATTTGAGGTGAATGTATATATTTTAGAGAGATCTTGGGGTTTTGTTATTTGGTGGCTAAGTCACTTTTTTCTATAAATAGAGGTGTTCTATTGCATTGTAATTCATCTCAAAATCATTAAGAAATCTCTCTTTTTTCTCTTTGCAATCCTTTATTGTTTTATTTCACGTTATTAGCACAAAACTCTAACCAACTGAGGAAGCTCTTTGAGAAGACTAAGGCATAACTTTTCTCCTCTTTTAATTATGATTAATATTACGAAAAGAAAGTTCGTTGCCCTTGAAATTTCGGGCAAGAACTATATGTCATGGGTGTTGGATGTTGAAATCCATTTAGATGTTATGGGTCTTGGAGACGCCATTAAAGATAAAAATAAAGCATCTACCCAAGACTGTGCTAAGACCTTGATTTTCTTGCGCCATCACCTTGATGAAGGGTTGAAAATAGAATATCTCACAGTCAAAGATCTACTTGTTTTGTGGAGTGGTTTAAAGGAAAGATACGACAACTTAAAGTTGGTCACCCTTCCACAAGTACGATATGATTGGGCTCATCTAAGGCTCCAAAACTTTAAGTTTGCTTCTGAATATAATTCTGCGATGGTCAAAATTACTTCTAAATTGAAACTCTATGGAGATAGTATCACTGACTATGATATGCTTGAAAACATATTTACAACGTTTCATGCTTCCAATATGGTCCTGCAACAACAGTACCGCGAGAAAGGTTTCAAGAAGTACTCTGAGTTGATTTCTCTTTTCCTTGTGGCTGAACGAAATAATGACTTGCTCATAAAAAATTACGATAATCGACCCACTGGGTCTACACCATTGCCTGAAGTGGATGAGGTGTATTCCTATTGACCCTGGTCATGATCGTGGTCGTGGCCGTGGCCAAGAAAGAAATTTTTCTGGTGTTAATCATCCCCAAAAGGAAAATAACCACCAAAAGTGAAAAGGAAAAGATGAGAAGCCAAAGACAAAGGGTTCAGAAACTAAATATTATCGTTGCGGTGGAAAAGGGTATTGGGCAAATTGTATACGGTCGAAATCGGGCATACCTGATTTTATTGGCAGGGGAGATGCCTCGAGGGTAACCTTATAATAGATCGGGCTCGAACTCGAAGATAGAGCATCACACCTGGAGATCGAAGTGTCCATTGAGATCGAGGCCAGCAGTAATCGAGATCGATCATGATTGACTTCGAGTGAGGATAATAACGGAATGGCGAGATATCGGTGACCGGTCGAAAGTGAGGGCGAAAATCTCGGAACAGATCAAATCAAAGCGGTTATTAACGCCAATCGTGGGGTCTATTTCCGTTATTAGAGTTGTACCATAATTAGGTTTCCTCTACTATATAAAGAGGAGTTCCAATCATTTATAAGGCATTATTATTCACTGAGAAGAACACACATATATGCTACTTTCTTTGTCTTATTTACTGTTCATCGCTACTTGTTCTATCCTATATTGTTCGTAGTAACTAACCTCGAGACTATCTCGAATCAAGGTCGAGGCATCATTTGCAAACTAGTTTGATTTATTTTATTGTCCAAGTTATCTATTTAATTCGTTGTTTATCAATTGGTACTGGTCTAAATCACATATCCTTAAAATCACAATATAAGTTTAATTATTACTCAATTTTTAGGGTAAACAGTTTGGCGCCCACCGTGGGGCTAAGGATAATAGTGATTGTTCAGTACTAATTCTGGTAAAACACATTATTTTACGCTTGTTCTTGTCAAGTATCTTTGCTTTCAGGTTAAAACGTGTCAAACTCACAAAACGCATCCACAAACGGTGACAATGGCTTCGGATTCCATGGTGAAAACAAAAATGTGATTCCTCCAAGAGTCGAGGTGCCATAGGTTAATCTCGGGGAAGCACCGGCTGCCAACCCAGTCGATGTCAGTTCGCACGTTGTGCTAAATGCGGACCTAGGCGCAGGTCTCGATGGAAGCGTACGCAGAGAAGGCCGAACTAGTGACCAAGGAACACATGGTAGAGTAGACGAATGAGTCAGTCTGTAAGTGATATTCGAGATATTTTAGGCTCAGCAAGCCGTTATTGCTCAGTTACAAAATCAACATAGGGCTCCAAATAGGGTCGAGCTGGAAATTACTCGTTGTACCGAGCAAGTACCGGAAAGGTCGAATGGTAACGAAACGGGGACTGATCCTGCGGTAATGAAAATTTTCGAGGAGCTCCCCAAAAGAATTAAATCAGGGGAAAAGAGAATTGAAGCCAACGATAAAAAATGGAGACATACAACTCTCGAGTTGACCAGATACCGAGGGCACCGCCAATCTTGAAAGGAATGGATTCGAAGAAATTTGTACAAAAGCCATTTCCTCCAAGTGTGGCTCCGAAGCCTATTCCAAAGAAGTTTCGTATGCCAGACATACCCAAATATAATGGGACCACCGATCCCAGCGAGCATATTACTTCATTTATATGTGCCATCAAGGGTAACGATTTAGAAGATGATGAAATCGAATCCGTGCTGTTGAAAAAATTCGGAGAAACCCTTTCGAAGGGAGCAATAATTTTGTATCACAACCTGCCACCAAATTCCATTAACTCATTTGCCATGTTAGCACGCCGGAGCCATAAAGGTCGCAATGAGGAAATCAGACCTTTTCAAGGTAGGACAAAGGGATAATGAAATGATGAGGGAGTCCCGATTTTAAATGGAACGCATGGAGTTGCCACCGGTCACAGATGATTGGGCCGTTCAAGCTTTCACCCAAGGGTTGAACAAGCGGAGTTCGATACATCACGTCAGTTGAAACAAAATTTGATCGAGTATCCAGCTGTAACTTGGGCAGATATGCACAATCGATATCAATCGAAGATCAGGGTCGAGGATGACCAATTAGGAGCCCCTTCCGGTTCAGTACATCCAAACAGGTCGGCAGTTAAAAACCAAAGGGACGCTGACAAGGAGCCAAGATCGAACAGAGACCGGTATCAATCATATACTGCAGATCGAAGGAACAATGGTTCAGGACGCAATTCCGCCCGGAACGATCGAAAAAGTGATCGAAGACAGAATTCTCGGGGACTTATGAGCAAGAGTGGTTTTGACAAATATGTCGATCCTACATAGGCACCTCGGTTATCGGAATATAACTTTAGCATCGATGCATCTAGCATTATATCTGCAATCGGAAGGATCAAAGATACTAGGTGGCCCAAACCCATAAAAACCGATCTTTCCCAAAGAAACCCAAATTTTGTGTGCAAGTATCATGGCACGCATGGTCACAAGACTGAGGATTACATGCAATTAAGGGATTAGTTAGTCCGTCTATTTAATGAGGGCCACCTTCGAGAATTCCTTAGCGATCGAGCTAAGAATCATTTCAGAGAAAGGGACGCTAATAGGAAAAATGAACAGGAGGAACCCCAACATGTCATTCATATGATCGTCGGTGGGGTCGACATCCCACGAGGACCCATATTCAAAAATACTAAGGTATCAATCATTAGGGAAAAACGAACCTGAGATTATGTGCCTGAAGGCACTTTATCATTCAATGACGAAGAAGCAGAAGGCATTTCTCAGCCCCACAACGACGCTCTGGTAATTTCTATCTTATTAAATAAAGTTCAAGTTAAGCGTATTTTAGTGGATCCAGGTAGCTCGGCGAATATCATCCGATCGAGGGTTGTGGAGCATCTCGGCCTACTAAATCAAATCGTGCCCGCAGCTCGAGTCTTAAACGGCTTCAATATGGCCAGTGAAATAACTAAAGGGGAGATTATTCTACCGGTGAACGTGGCTGGAACCATTCAAGATACCAAGTTCCACGTAATCGAAGGCGACATGAGATACAATGCCCTACTCGGAAGGCCTTGGATCCACAATATGAGGGCAGTCCCTTCGACTCTTTACCAAATGATGAAATTCCCGACGTCAGCCGGTGTAAAAACAGTATACGGGGAGCAGGATGCTTCAAAGGAAATGCTTGCGGTCGATGAGGTTACGTCGATATCGACACTATTAACCTTGGAAAGGTCGAGCATCAAAGGTAAACAGGAAGTCAAATAGCAATCACAACCATCAGCCTCGAGCAAATCAGGGAAGCAGGAGATAAAAGAAGAAGAAGAATAAGAAGAAGAAGAAGAAGAAGAAGAAGAAGAAGAAGAAGAAGAAGAAGAAGAAGAAGAAGAAGAAGAAGAGGAGGAGGAGGATTTTTTGACCCCTCGAACTTTTATTGTTCCCGAAGATTCCGACGCCACCAAATTAACAGTCAAAGAGCTGAAACAGGTTATATTGATCGAGTACCTACCCGAGCGAAAGGTATACCTGGTAACGGGGTTGACCCCCGAACTCAGGAAAAAGCTTATTCAATTTCTTATTGATAATATAGATTGTTTTTCTTGGTCCCATTTAGACATGACGCCGGAGATAACAACGCATCGGCTAAGCCTGGACCCTAGGTTCAAACCGATGAAGCAAAAGAGAAGACCTCAGTCCGAGGTAAAGCACACATTCATAAAGGATGAGGTAACCAAACTTCTCAAAATAGGGTCCATTCGGGAAGTGAAATATCCCGAATGGTTAGCCAATGTGGTTGTAGTCCCTAAATAGGGGAACAAACTTAGAATGTATGTAGATTATAAGGATTTAAACAAGGCGTGCCCCAAAGATTCTTTTCCACTTTCTAACATCGACCGCATGATCGATACCACGGCCGGCCACGAGATCCTTACTTTTCTCGATGCCTATTCCAGGTACAATCAAATCCAAACAAAACCCGGAGGACCGAGAAAAAACTTCATTTATCACCAAGTATGGAGTATATTGTTATAATGTAATGCCCTTCGGGCTAAAAAATGCAGGATCTACTTACCAACGCCTAGTAAATGAGATATTCGAAGAACAAATAAGTAAATCAATGGAAGTTTATATTGATGACATGCTAGTTAAGTCCCTGCACGCAGAGGACCATTTGGCTCATTTGCAGGAAACGTTCAAGATTTTAAGGAAATACAACATAAAGCTCAACCCCAAAAAATGTGCCTTCGGGGTTGGTTCGGGCAAGTTTCCTGGCTTCATGGTATCGAATCGGGGGATCGAGATCAATTCCGATAAAATCAAGGCCATGGAAGACATCACCGTCGTGGACAGTGTAAAAGTCGTACAGAGGCTAACTGGACGGATAGCTGCCTTAGGCCAATTCATTTCGAGTTCGTCGGATCGAAGCCACAGATTTTTCTCTCTGCTCAAAAAGAAGAACGATTCCACCTGGACCCCGGAATGTCAACAGGCATTAGAGGAATTAAAGCGATACCTATCGAGCCCACCACTGCTTCACACTCCAAAGGCAGATGAGAAACTTTACTTGTACTTGGCAGCATCAGAAATGGCGGTAAGTGGTGTCCTAGTTCGAGAAGAGCAAGGTACGCAATTTCCCGTTTATTATGTAAGTCGAACCTTAGGAGAAGCAGAAACTAGATATCCACACTTAGAGAAATTGACACTTACACTGATAAGTGCCTCTAGAAAGTTAAGACCATATTTTCAATGTATGCGTATTAACCACTTACCCACTTCGTAATATTTAGCACAAGCCCGAACTATCGGGTCGATTGGCCAAATGGGCCGTCGAACTCAGTGGGTACGATATTGAATATCAACCCCGGACGGCCATCAAGTCTCAAATTTTAGCGGAGTTTGTGGCCGACTTCATGCCAGCCCTTGTACCCGAAATCGAAAAGGAACTTTTGTTAAAATCCGGTACATCATCGGGGGTATGGACCCTTTTCACAGACGGTGCTTCGAATGTGAAGAGGTTCGGGTTAGGCATTGTTTTGAAGCTGACCACAGGTAGCACTATTAGGCAATCTATCAAAACTTCTAAGTTGACTAACAATGAGGCGGAGTATGAGGCCATGATTGCAGGTCTCGAGCTAGCTAAAAGCTTGGGAGAAGAAGTAATTGAAGCTAAGTGTGACTCTTTACTGGTAGTGAAGCAAGTAAACAAAAATTTTGAAGTTTGAGAGGATAGAATGCAAAGGTATTTGGACAAGTTGCAGGTAACCTTGCACCGTTTCAAGGAATGGACTTGCAAATCTAGGGTCATCGGTCGAGGAAGATAAGATCAGCTCGGGGACTGTCGTTCAACTCTCGAGATCTGTGATCGAGGAAGGTCATGCCGAAATAAACTCTACAAGCTTAACCTGGGATTAATAAATATATTGAATACTTGAAGAACGGAAAGCTCCCATCGTACCCTAAAGAGTCGAGGGCCCTAAGAACCAAAGCTGCTTGATTCACATTGGCTGAAGATGAAACATTATACAGAAGGACATCCAATGGACCATTGGCAGTGTGTTTAGGACCAGGGGACACCGATTATGTTCTATGAGAAGTCCATGAAGGCACTTGTGGGAACCACTCCGGCGCCGAATCACTGATTCACAAAATTATTAGAGCAGGATACTACTGGGATAGCATGGAAAAAAACACTAAGGAGTTTGTTCAAAAATGTGATAAATGTCAAAGGTTTGCACCGATGATCCATCAGCCCGGAGAACAACTTCATTCAGTCCTATCCCTATGGCCGTTCATGAAATGGGGAATGGATATCGTCGGCCCTCTACCATTGGCCCCATGTAAAGCTAAGTTCATTTTATTTATGACTGACTATTTCTCTAAATGGGTTGAAGCACAGACGTTCGAGAAAGTGAGAGAGAAAGAGGTCATAGACTTCATCTGGGATCATATCATATGTCGATTTGGGATACCCGCCAAAATAGTGTGTGACATTGAAAAATAATTTATCGGCAGCAAAGTGACGAAATTTCTCGAAGACCACAAAATAAAAAGGATGTTATCAACACCATATCACCCTAGTGGGAACGGACAGGCCGAATCGATGAACAAGACTATCATTCAAAACCTAAAGAAAAGGTTGAACGACGGTAAGGGGAAATGGTGAGAAATTCTACCCGAAGTTCTCTGGGCATATCAAACAACATCAAAGTTCAGTACGGGGGCAACCCCGTTCTCCTTAGTATATGGTTCCGAAGCTTTGATTCCGGTCGAAGTCGGGGAACCCAACGCCAGGTCCCGACATACAAGAGAAGACTCAAATCATGAGGATATGAATACTAGCCTCGAATTATTAGATGAAAAATAAGAAGCCGCACTCGTTCGAATGGCTGCACAAAAGCAACGAATCGAAAGATATTTCAATAGGAGAACCAACCTTCGCCACTTCAGAGTCGGGGACTTAGTCCTGAGGAAAGTCACCATCAACACTCAAGATCCTAATGAAGGGAAGCTCGGCCTAAATTGGGAAGGACCCTACCAAGTCCTCGACATCGTCGGAAAGGGATCTTATAAGATCGACACGATGGACGGCGAACAACTGCCAAATAATTAGAACATATCGATTCTCAAACGGTATTATTTCTAAGGTATGACTTTATTCCTTTTTTTCATTTATATATTCGACACTAACTCATTGCAGATGATCGATCGAAGATATGAAGACCTCAGGTTTTAAAGCACGCGTTGCACTCTTTTTTCCTTAGATCGGTTTTTGTCCTAAGTGGGCTTTTCCGGCAAGGTTTTTAACGAGGCAACAATTATGTGCTACCTGAGGACAATCCAACAGTATCCAAGTCTTCTTTACAATCAACCTCTAATACTGAGGGGCATCACCCTAGGATGTTACACTTTCGAGGAAAATACTTCGTGTCAAAGGATCTCGATAGAGAAACTTTGTAATGGGCCGAACGGTCGAATGAACCGTGTCCGTATATATTAGTCGAGCCCCGATGGCAAAACATGTACGCATGTATAAATTATACAAAGAAGCATTCTTTTTATATTAAACATCTTGTGTCTCGAAGAAAATTTTCTACTATACAAGCTCTATACATATGATTTTGTGAGAAATGGCTCAAAGGCCAAGTGCAAATATACCTCGTACACTCGGGGACTGCCGTAGACGATCGACAAATTCGAGTAATCTAAACTCGAATTCATAAGACCTCAAAGAGGCACCCCTCGATCTATAGGCCAAGGCCATCATTCTCGGGACTAATTGTTGATACCTTAACTGTTGATACCCAATTTTTCTCGGGGACTAACTGTTGATACCCAACTTGTGAAAGAGGCACCCCTAGATCTATAGGCCAAGTACATATGCATCATCATTTAGCTTATAAGCCTATACAAGCATTTTTCATAATTTTTCATAATTGTTAAAGGCTTTAAATCGATTTATTTCTGTATTTTATTATATAAATATCCAGTATACCAACATATATGTTTTAAATATTTTACTACATTTTTTTTATAATTACATTTGCATTTTAGGGCTAATTGCACATTATTTGCAATAATAGCCCATATTCATGTATAATTACATTGTTTATGCAAAAAATGACTTTTTATATTTTTATAATGTTAAGTAATTATTTTTAATCATTTTTAGTGCACAAATAATATTTTTTTATTTATTAATAACTTTTATAAATTATTATTTTTATTAAATATTGAGTATTTAAAAACTAGCTTAAATCCTACCTATTTTTCGGACCAAGCAATGGCCCAAAACCTAATACCCTATCCCAAATAACCTCCAGCCCATATCAACTTAACCCAATCCCACAACCCGGTCGCGACCCGTCCAAACCTTACCCGACCCAACTCTTTTTTAATCATGGTCGTTGATCTCTGAGATCAACGGCCCACATCAACTCCCCCCTTTTAATTAACCCAAACCCCTTAACTCTAACCTCATTTTCACCGTCCGTCGCCCTTATATCCTCACCTCCCTTCTCCCTCCTAAGAACCCTAGCCGCCGCCCCCCTAAAATCTCTCCTAATACCATACAATATGGGATTCTATGGCTATTCTTTGCCATATACGGCCTCTTCCTGGTACTGGTTACTCTTCTATACTGCTTGCCTAAACATGGCAAGCAGATCTCATCAAGATCGAACCAAAATCAGTTCAAATCCTTGACCTTTTTGCTATTTCGTCTATATTCATCCTTTGTTCTATTATGGGTACGCATTTCTGTGTATTTTCTGTTGATTCTTACTTACCCTAAAACTAGGATTTTTAGATTTCTTCAAATCGGACCAAAATTGGTTCGATTCTCCGACTTTTAGTACTATTTGTGTCTATATTCATCCTTTGTTCTATTATGGGTACGCATTTCTGTGTATTTTCTGTTGATTCTTACTTACCCTAAAACTAGGATTTTTAGATTTCTTCAAATCGGACCAAAATTGGTTCGATTCTCCGACTTTTAGTACTATTTGTGTCTATATTCATCCTATGTTACTGTTTTTGTGTAGATTCTGGTAATATTTATTTTTTCTAAAAACTAGGGTTTGCTTGACTTCTCCTAAATTGATTCTGAATCAATTTCGCATGCTATTCTTTCCTTTGTTTTAAAGATTGATTGATTGTTTCTCCTTGTTTGTGTGTTTAATTTTTATCACTATATAAACCCATCCCCCATCCCCCTTTTTTGAACACACTTAAATAACTATTTTTTCACTAAAACAACTGAGGTTTCTACTCTATATTTGCTTATTACTCTGTTCTGTTTGGCTCTTAGCCGGCTGAAAGCCAAGGCCACCGGATTTCTATTCTTCCCGACCTCTCTTTGGTTTGAGCACTGCCCTGGGTTCTCGAAACCCTTGGAACTTGACACATTCGAGATTCTGGGTCCTTACTGCCATTCTTTTCTTGTTTGTTGAACAATCACTGGTTAGTTTCTAACTTTCGCAATGTTTATCATGTTCTAATTGGCATGTTTTTCGAATTGCATGACCTAATATGTTCTCCTGACTCTTTTTCTGTTTAATTCTGCCTATAATTGCTAGCTTAATAATGTATTTATACTTAACTTAGTTAATTCAGACAAAATAAAGCATGCTTAGTATAGTGTAGTTCTGATTACATGGTTTAATCCATGTTTCTCTGCCTAATTATGAACTTCCAGTGGTTAATTGATGTTATTAACCTGCCCCAACTTGTTTAAGACCTTTTCTCTAAATGTTGTATGTTCCTATGACTATTGTCGCCACTCTATGTGTTCTTGCCATGACCAATTTTTATCTCTAATAACTTGTGGTCTTCTTAAAACTAATCTTCTTTGGCGAATGCCCTCTATGATACCTGATCATGTTTGTATTATACTATTTAATCCAGTGTTTGGTATAATCTGATCCTTTAAGTTCTAAACTGGTTGCATTACTTGGTTTACTAGCCTAATTCCCTTGCCTGTTAACTTTGCAATCCTAGGCTCTTTGTCTCTTAGCATATGTCACCCTGCCCAATGTGTTAATTTGCTTCTTGAGTTCATTATATAATTATCTTATAGTGTTTGCAAATGCTTTTCCAAACCTATTACCTTATTGCTAATTGCTGTGAAAATCACCTAGATAGCATGTCTATAGGTTTAATCGCTTATAACTTGTAATCAGTGGGAAACTGTGTAGTCACTTAGGAATTACATCTAAATGGTACCTATCATCTGAAACTGCGTACGCGTTTGAATTCCCAGGTCACATAAAAATCATGTCTATAGGGATTAATGACTTCAACTTGTTTCAATGCTGAAACTGTCAAACGCCTAATTTGTTTGCGTGCATTTGTTGTCTAAGTGTGGAGGCTAACTTGAGCCCTTAATTTCCTTTATATGAAGTCCAACTTGCTTTTGTATGTTGCCTAGTTTTATCATTTTGAGAAACCTAAGTTAAGTCTAGGACCATCCAAAATAGAGGTCCAAACGCCTCCTGGACCATAGGCATGGGACGGGTAGTGCACGCATAAGGTACGGCTTAGAATCAATTAGTGCGCCTTAGGTAACAACTTAAAGATAGTAATCGGGTAGCAGGAGATGATAGTCTGTGCCCGCTGAATAATATGAGTAACACCCCATTTCGAGGGAGTTATGAAGTATTATTTATATTACACGGGGTGATCCTTTAGGCTAAAAAGCTTAGGAACCCCCATCTTGTCCTAAAGTCAATTATTTGTGTTTATTGGTAGACTTTTGATTACCCAAACTTCTTATCTTTCCATCTTGTTATGACTAATTTATATAATTCGAGTTCGGACGGGACCCACAGTTGTGGACCTCGAGGAATGCCTAACACCTTCTCCTCGAGGTAATTTGAGCCCTTACCCGATCTTTGGAGACGCAAACTAGTTAGACCAGAGTTATTTGCAAATAGGTGCCCTAACGCACCTCAAACCCGTTAGGTGGCGACTCTCTCTTTTAACACCTTCCTTTAAAAGAGTTGTCACGTGTCGAAACCCGATTTCACGAGAAAGAGGGGCGCGACAGCATGGAGACTCTGCTGGGGATTTGTTTTAGGCTCTTGCCATAGCGAACTTGGTCTATATGAATTAGTCTTCTTTGATGAATGTGTTTCCTTGTTCTTTATCGTTATATGAACATCCTGCTTCCATTTTCTCTTTTTATGGCTACATGTATACCATTTCCCCTATTTTCCTCTAGTTTGAATTTGTATTAATATGCAAATCTTCGCTTAATTTGGTTATAATGTGTATTTTCCTTTATTTTCTATGTCATGCCCCAAACCTCGGAGCGAGACCAGCACCCGGTTCCTCACCTAACCTGGCGTACCAAATTGCGACTAAGGGACTCAGAACATATAATGTCATACTTTGGCCAACGGGCCACCTTGCAACACAATTTGCGAAGCAAAATATAAAACTGAATGGAAACTAGCACTAACTAAACATCAATATAAAGCTAGGCCGACAAGGCCGTCATAGCTACTACAGCTGACAAACCACCAAATTATACATACCAGGCCTACAAACCCAACATACTGCACTAACCAACAGGATATGTCTACAAGCCTCTACTGATAGATATATTGTGATCGGAACAGGGCCCCGACCTACCCATAATATATATATATATA
>AWOL01S0009604.1:0-10920 GCA_000715115.1 Nicotiana otophora | reverse complement strand
TTGACCCAAAGTTTCAGTAAAACTTATGAATGTAACTTGTGATGACTTTCATCGACTTTTGTTCCACAACTCGCTTGACTTCAAAACATAACACACGGATGTCATACGACTAATATAAATCATAACATAATCTCCTTATCATGTTAAGCACCCTAGTCTCACCCCAAAGGTACATGTTATAACATTCCCAACTTGTTGACTTTCGACGAAACATTGTTTTCTTCAATTGCTTTAGCTTCTAAACTGTCCAACCCTCTTTGTACTTGTTGTTCATGATCTTCAATATTTGTAACCTCAGAGGTAAGATGATTAACTTACTTTTATATACTTTTAAATATTATCTCATTTTTTGTCCTACATTAGTTTGCTTACGACGCATTTTGTTACGTACGAAAATATAGGGTGTAACATTCTAGTCATGTTCACTTGCTCTGAATCATTTTTAAATTTGCTACATCATGTCTCTCCCTACCCCTGCCCCCTTGCTTGCTTTATTACAATTCTTTCATATTGCGCGAACTAACTTCTTCCTTGTTTTTCATTCTTTTTATGTCTTTACGTTTCATTTAATACTGCATTTACCGTCTTCATCATGCAAAATACTTGACAACATATTATTTTATCTTTACATAAAGCATGCTCCACATCATATTCCACTCATGCGTAATTAATACCACAGCAGCGCTTGATGAGTGTACGCGCTCTTCCTAAATCACCTTTTTAAATTTGAAAAGGCTTATTTACGATAAAACTAGTCGATCAGCGGTGCAATCGACGGTTCCGTGACTTCCTCTCTCAAGTTGTCCACTTGAGGGTACCGGTCTAGACTCTTCTAGAAACCCCACTCTAATATTAACTGTGCATGCATCATGTCTAAACCTAGTATAGGTTAGAACGTTGTCCGCGTAATAACTCTCTAAGGCAAGCATTGTCCAAAGCCCACAGGGATTTCCTTAAATCCCAATGGGTACAATCATGATATGTGCAAGTGCCGATATGCTAATCATTATTATGTAAATAGTCGAATCCGGAGAGGGAAAAGGCTAACTTTATTTGTTTTGCAGAAATGAGGCACGAAGTCCCCAGGTTCGGCATGTTCGAAGTATCCCACCTTTGTTGCTAGATTGGTGGGAAAATCTCTTGCCAAGTGACAAAAACCATGTGAAAAGAGTTCTCGAGAATTTACCTTTTTTGTTAGATATTCAGCCAAGCAATGTGTTAATTGAGGCTGCCACCATGTTTTGGGATGAGAAGAGGGACGTCTTTCATTTTGGTGATATAGAAATGACTCCCCTTCTAGAGGAAATATGAGGCTTCACTGGGCTCCCATAGGATAGACTTGGCTGGTTGGTACCGGAAAACCGTACTTCTCGAGGTTTCCTAAAAATGATGAGTTTCAGGAAAAATGATGAGTTAGTCTATCTGAAGATATCTTACATACCATTTGACTTCCTTTACGAGCGTTATGGTCACATCAAGTCATGTCGCCTTTACCATGAAGAATTTGCCATCACTTCTTTGGGTTGGACTCACCGCCGAGTTTTTGTATTCATTGTCTGTTTTCTGGGGATGCTGATATTCCTGATATAAGGGGCAAGGATCCACACTCGCCTAGCTATGGTCACTAAGACCCCAATGGAAGGAATTGAGGGACAAACTTACACTATTGTCCCAATAATCGTGGCTGAGATGTACCGAGCCTTAGACCGTTGCAAAAAGGGATATAGGCATTTCGAGGGTTGCAATCTGTTGCTGCAAATATGGTTGTTGGAACACCTTCAGAGAGGACAATACCGTCAAGAATTTTTGCGACGACCATGGAATGACCACATAGCTTATCACCATCCGAAGAGAATGACTTTTATCCTAGACACGTTTGCACAACCGGGAAACGCTGTGTGCTGGGTATATTTCTTTAGCAATTTGACTGATGACAAGGTACATTGGATGTTCGAGTAGTTCCCTAGCAGTGAATTCATCATCAGGTCGAGAGATGTTCCTCATCTAGTGCTAATCATATTAAGGGGAATCTATCCTTATGCTCCTATCAGAGTCATGAGGCAAGATAGGAGAAAACAGGTTATACCACAAGTTTCCAAAATGGTTCATTATAAAGCAGACTTCCAAGGGAATGCCATTCCATTCAAGTTCGAGGCACAGCACATGTGGCATCAAAAGATTATTGTGGAGAAAGATACCATCGAGCCAGACAGGTATTATGCCGGCATGTGTACTTCTACCCATCATGGTTGGTCGATGACATAGCAGGAGAGGTCAAGCCAGGGGTTCATTTGAGAAATAGGGTCATAGACGACGTTGCTGAAGCACAAGTCAAATACGGGAGGTTGCGCAAAAAGGTCTTTGAATTTGAGGCCAGGCATTTGGAACAACATAAAGTGGACATGGAAGCAATCAATGAATGAAGGGGAATCGCTACTAAATCAACAGAAAGGTTGGAGTATTTGGAGCAGGGTTTGATGAAACTTGAGGGAAAGATGAGGAAAAGGGTCTCAGAGTGTCAGAACGCAGAGGGCAATGAAGGAGGACATCTAGCAAGGGCATATCTGTTGTTGGACATACGCGACCTGGGGAATCTGATTGACGGGGCTAAGAAGGCCAAGCTTGGAGAAGGTCCCTCTGGGACTGAGTAGATTATGAATGATGTTTCTAGATTCATTTAGAATTTGATTGTAATAAGGAAAATGCCACTAGTGACTCTTTATAATTACTATCGTTTTAGTAGAGATTTGGTCTATTTATCATATTAATGAAATGACGTAGTTATCGGCATTGAGTTTTCTCCAAAGCTATATGTCGCTAGGCCTACCTCGGGCATGATGAGGTCCCCAAATTAGGACACGAATTTATAATTCCGTAATACGTGTCTAAATATCATAAATATCCTTTTAATACTCCTTAATGACTTGATTACCTTTTGTTTTTCTTCTTTTCTTTGTTTATTCCCATCCCCTAAGGTTGGTTCGTGCCTACTAGCATCATCAGCATATCATACCAGATCTAGAGGTCCTCCACCTCCTCCTCCTCCTCCAAGTGATTCCAAGAACAAAGGAAAAGCTAAGATGGACGATATGAGTAGTATCAGGAAAGACAACGCTACGCACGCCGAGAATGTCGAAACTTCAGATGGTCAAAGTACTCCGGCGCAGAATGACTTGGTTTTACGGTTAAAGCAAAAGATACTAAAGTTACAAGGGGAACTTGAGCAGGTCCGTAACTTGGCAAACCTTTTCCTTACCCTGAATGTTCCCGACATCAACCAACAAAACGCCCAAAACCCAACACCTCCTCAAAACACACAAAACCAGCACCCGTAAAATCCTCCTGCACCTTATCAATACGCCACGCCTCCCCAAAATCCTAATCCTCCACCAGCACTAACTCCTCAACAGCATCATCATTATCCGACCCAGTACCCACAAATTACCACCTACCACACTCCTCAAAATGTACCACAACCTACTCCCGATCCCCAAAACTCAACCAATGATCACCACTACACCCAAATCCCTAGAGTCCACCAAAGTAACCCCATATACGTGGAAACCTTACCCCACACTTCACAACAAACCCCGTATACACGGAAATTCGTCTAGAAGAACCTGCTCATCAAGAACATGGCGGAAGAACTTAAGAAGCTTACGAGTCGAGTCCAAGGTGTTGAAGGTGGTAAAGGCATCGAAGGTTTGAACTATGAGGATTTATGTATTCAACCGAACGTAGAACTGCCAGAGGGTTACAAACCTCCTAAGTTCGAAATGTTCGACGGGACAGGTGATCCAAAGGTACATCTAAGGATGTATTGCAACAAGCTCGTGGGGGTTGGTAAAGATGAAAGAATCCGCATGAAGTTGTTCATGAGGAGCCTCACTAGAGACGCCCTATCCTGGTACATCAGTCAAAATCTAAAGAAGTGGATTAATTGGGTAAGCATGGTGTCAGATTTTATGGATCAGTTCAGATTCAACACAGAGAATGCACCAGATGTCTTCCATATCCAGAATCCTAAGAAGAAGCCGACAGAAACTTTCTGCGAGTATGCTACTCGGTGGAGATCAGAGGCTGCAAAAGTAACGCCAACATTGGAAGAAGAACAAATGAATAAATTCTTTGTCCGGGCCCAGGATCCGCAATATTATGAGAGGTTGTTGGTTATTGAAAATCATAAATTCTTCGACATTATCAAATTGGCAGAAAGAATAGAAGAGGGAATCAAAAGCGGGATTGTAACAAATTTCGAGGCACTCCAGGCTACGAACAAAGCCTTGCAGTCTGGGGGTATATCTAAAAAGAAAGAAGTAGGGACTGTGATGGTAGCCCAAGGTCTGAAGTCTCCTCTCACATACCAAAAACCTCCACCCACATATCAGCCTTCACCTCCTAGATATCAACAACCCGCTACCACCTACCACACTTACAACACTCAGCCAGCATATTACTACTCACCACCAGCCCGCCAAAACTACCAAAAACCCAGACCAAATTTCGACCGTAGGCCGCCCAGACAATACACGCCTATTGCCGAACATATTGACCAGTTGTATGAGAGATTGAAAGTTGTCGGTTATGTCACTCCTATTCCCGTTGTCGCCATGGAATTTCCTCTCAATGGGTCAATCCGAACAAGACATGTGCCTACCATTCGGGCATGAAGGGTCACACTATTGATGAATTCTGCACTCTGAAGGATAAGATCCAGATGCTGATTGATACCAAAGTTATACAGGCAAATGAGACTGCACCTAACATCCGCAACAATCCCCTCCCGGATCACAGGGGAGAGGGGGTAAATCTGATAGAAACCGATGAAGAATGGAACCCGGAGGGGTCAATTGGTCTCATTCGAGAAGAGAATGATCCCAAAATACCTCCAGTCACTCTCACGCCTATTGTGGTACAGATACAGTCACCGATTGAAGTTGAGGTAGCCACACCGACTCCGTTCGAGGTTGAAGTAACAACTCCCTCAGCCACGCCAACTCCGTTCGAAGTAGAAGTGACCACACCATTCACCGTAACGGTAGCACCCACACCATCCTTTAATTCCAATATTGTGCCCTAGGACTATACTGCAGAAGCGAGAAGGAAAGGAAAAGGGAAAATGGAAGAAACTGGTGCAGCACAAGGTATGACCAGAACTGGTAGGGTTTACATGCCCGAGCATTTGGGGGGAACAAGTAAAGAAGCTGCTTCCAGGCAGCCTATCATTGAAACCAGCCCGGAGGATCTTTGGAGAAAGTGCAAGCAAGGGAGTATTCTGTGGTTGATCATTTGAACAAAACCCCTGCTCATATATCCATTCTATCACTACTGCAAAATTTCGAGGCACATAGGAACGCGTTGATGAAAGTGTTGAATAAGGATTATGTACCCAACAACATTACTAGTGGAGAGATGGCCAACATGGTAGGACAAGTATTGGAAAGCCATAAGATCACTTTTCAAGAAGATGAATTGCCACCAGAAGGGTTGAGCCATAACAGGGCGTTGCATATCACAGTACAGTGCAAAGACAAATTTATTGCCAGGGTCTTGATAGATGGGGGTTCAAGTCTCAACATCTGCCCGTTGACTACTTTGAAGAGGTTAGGTAAGCGTTTGCATGAGATACGAGCAGCAACTATGAACATAAAAGTGTTCGATGGGTCTCAAAGGGCTACAATTGGAGAAACCAACCTCCGCTTACAAATGGGTCCAACTTGGTTTGATGTTGAATTCCAAGTGCTCGACATATCCACCTCATACAATCTGCTATTGGGACGACCTTGGATACACGTCGCTGGGGCTGTAGCATCTACTCTGCATCGGGCTGTGAAGTTCGAATGGAATCATCAGGAGGTGATCATTCATGAAGACGGGAGTAACCCTATTTACACTAACCAGACTGTCTCGGCTGTGGAGAATAGAAGGAAGTTAGGGGGAGAGACTTACCATCGCATTAAGCGTGTTAACACGATCGAGAAGGAAAAATGGCGGAGTTGCAAAATAAAAAGCATATTTGCATGGTCAGGGTATGAACCCGGCAAGAATCTCCAATGGATCACCAAATTAATACAGTTAAAACGTCACGGCACAACCTTTGGAATGGGATATCAATACACCTGGAACAAGTATCAGAATTGGTCACCACCATGGCGTGGTCCTTATTACCCTCTCGAGCAGCCGATACCACATTTGAGCTAATCCTTCCATCAGGCTGATATGATGTGGGGATCCGAAGAAGATAAAGCGCTAGCTGGTTTAAGGAATATATTCTTGGAAGATGAAGACATGGACTGCAGTGTAATAGTTGAGGAGGAGGAGGAAGAATGCCTCGCCATCCAGACAGTGGAGAAGGGAGCTGTTCTCAGGAACTGGACTGCCACACCATCAAGGGCTTGCCGAGTTCCGGGGTAGCCTGGCTGCTAGTGTCATTTATTTTGAAAACAATTCTTATGAGCATTTTTAAAACATTTTTAGTATTTTGTTTTGAAACATTTGTTTGAATCATTGAAAACTGCTTTTGTTTGACATCTTGATAATCATCAATGATTTGCTATTTTATTATTTATTACTATTCTTAACATTTTTCTCTCTACGGCATTACTATTTCTTATCGTGATGAACCAACAACTGTGACATGTAATGAGACAACGCAACATAAGGATAGTGACTCAAAAGAAATAGAAGAAGAGGATATAATACCTGAGGAAATTGTTAGAGAAGTTGAAGATTTTGAGAGCAAGCCTAAGTCCAACCTGTACGAAACTGAGATAGTCAACTTGGGAGATTTCGAAACAGTCAAAGAAACTCGCATAAGCATTCACCTGTCACCATCAGAGAAAGAAGAATACACTCGTTTCCTGAAAGAATATGAAGACATTTTCGCATAGTCTTATGATGATATGACTGGTTTGAGCACGTCCATAGTGACTCATAAACTACCCACCAACCCAATGTGTTCGCCAGTAAAGTAGAAGCTCAGAAAGTTCAAGCCAGATATGAGTCTAAAAATCAAAGAAGAAGTCACCAAGCAGATCAAAGCTAAGGTTCTCAGAGTGGTTGAATATCCAACTTGGTTGGCTAACATCGTGCCAGTTCCGAAGAAGGATGGGAAAGTCAGAGTATGCGTCGATTATTGGGACCTAAACAGAGCAAGTCCCAAAGATGATATCCCGTTACCCAACATACACATACTGATCGACAACAGCGCCAAGCATGAACTCCAATCCTTTGTGTATTGCTTCGCGGGATATCATCAAATCTGGATGGATGAAGAGGATGTCGAAAAGATAGCTTTTATTACACCGTGGGGGGTGTACTGCTATAAAATAATGTCGTTTGGTCTGAAGAATGATGGAGCCACTTATATGAGGGCCATGATAACTATTTTTCACGACATGATACACAAGGAGATAGAGGTATATGTGGATGACGTCATCATCAAATCCAAGAAGAGTACAGATCACATAGCAGACTTGAGGAAATTCTTTGATCGGCTTCGGAGGTACAATTTGAAATTGAATCCCGCAAAATGTGCCTTTGGGATCCCCGCATGAAAGTTGTTAGGATTCATCATCAACCGCCGAGAAATTGAGCTAGACCCATCAAAGGTCAAGGCTATCCAGGATTTGCCACCTCCAAAAAACAGGAAAGACGTGATGAACTTCTTGGGACATCTTAATTACATCAGCCGCTTCATAGCACAATCAACGGTGATCTATGAGCTGATCTTCAAAATGTTAAAGAAGGATGTCACAACCAGTTGGACTGAAGACTGCCAGAAAGCTTTTGACAGAATCAAAGAATATTTGTCCATACCGCCAGTCCTGGTCCTGCCAGAACCTTGTAGACCACTGCTACTCTATCTCTCCATATTAGATGGGGCTTTTAGTTGTGTCTTGGGACAACACGATGAGACGGGAAGGAAAGAACATGCCATATACTATCTGAGTAAGAAGTTCACACCCTACGAAGCACGGTATTCTTGCTGGAACGCACCTGATGTGCTTTGACCTGGATAGCCCGGAAACTGAAGCACTACTTCTGTGCCTATACCATATATCTCATATCAAGGATGGATCCTCTGAAGTACATCTTCCAGAAACCCATGCCTATAGGAAAGCTGGCAAAATGCCAGATATTGTTAAGTGAATTCGACATCGTCTATGTGACTCAGAAGGAGGTTAAGGGACAAGCATTAGCAGATTATCTTGCGGAAAATCCTGTGAAGGAGAATACGAACCACTAAAAACATATTTTCCTGATGAAGAAGTATCATTCGTAGGAGAAGATATCGCCGAAGACTACGACGGATGGAGAATATTTTTCGATAGAGCCACAAACTTCAAAAGAGTGGGTATTGGAGCCTTTTTGGTGTCAGAAACAGGTCAACACTGTGCTCATGTTGAAGAAGAAGCAGACGAAAATCCATGGTTCCATGATATCAAGGAGTACTTGGCAAAAGGAGAGTACCCGAAGCATACAAATCATACTAAAAAATGCACGCTCCGAAGATTGTCCAACCATTTCTTCCAAAGTGGAGGAATTCTGTACAGAAAGACTCCAAACCTAGGGTTATTACGGTATGTTGAAGCCAAGGAAGCTTCCAAACTGCTCGAAGAGATACACTCTGGAACTTGCGGACCACACATGAATGGTTTCGTTTTAGCCAAGAAGACACTGAGGGCAAGTTATTTTTGGATAACTATGGAAACATACTGCATTAGGTATGTCCAGAAATGTCATCGGTGCCAAATACACACAGATATGATACGGGTGCCGCCAAATGAACTCAATGCAATGAGTGCACCTTAGCCTTTTGCCACTTGGGGAATGGACGTCATTGGACCAATCGAGCTCGCCACTTCAAACGGGCACAGGTTCATTTTAGTGTCCATAGACTACTTCACAAAATGGGTCAAAGCTGCATCCTACAAAGTTGTAACCAAGAAAGTCGTCGCAGATTTTGTCAGAGATCGTATTATTTGCCGATTCGGGCTTCCAGAGTCTATCATCACCGACAATGCCGCCAATCTCAATAGTGACCTAATGAAATCTATGTGCGAGACCTTCAAAATCAAGCACAAGAATTCCATAGCATACAGGCCTCAAATGATTGGAGTCGTGGAGGCCGCAAACAAGAATATCAAGAAAATACTAAGGAATATGGTAGACAACCACAAGCAATGGCACGAGAAGTTACCATTTGCCTTATTGGGGTACCGTACCACAATCTGCACATCAACCGGGGCAACTCCCTATTTGCTAGTCTACGGTACCGAAGTTGTCATTCCTGCCGAGGTTGAAATTCCTTCTTTAAGAATTATACAAGAAGCTGAACTCAGTGATGCAGAATGGATAAGAAGCCGCTATGAACAATTAGCTCTCATTGACGGGAAAAGAATAAATGCAGTGTGTCATGGTTAACTCTATCAGAATAGGATGTCCAGAGCTTTCAACAAAAGGGTCAAACCTAGACAGTTCGCACCGGGGCAGCTAGTACTGAAGCGGATCTTCCCGCATCAAAATGAAGCCAAAGGTAAATTTTCGCCCAATTGGCAAGGGCCCTACATGGTTCACCGAGTACTAACAGGAGGAGCACTCATACTCACAGAAATGGACGGAGAGGTTTGACCAAAGCCTATCAATTTAGATGCAGTCAAAAGATATTATGTTTAGAATGTTCGCATTTCTTCATCTGATGTAATTGAACTACGCTCGAGCTGATTCCCATTTAAGAGGGGATACGTAGGCAACCCTGTGGGCTCGGTCACAATTCAATAAAATTCTCATTTTCCCCACAACCAGAAACTGGTGCAGAATTTTGAGGAGGACCCTCAAAATTCCGGAGCAAGTCCAGCCAACATCATCATATGCAGAACTGCCAGAGAATCGCTTAAGTAAACTGGGGCAGAATTTTGAGGACCCTCAAAATTCTAAGAAAGTCGCAATGTCTGTAAAGTGTCACAGTTATTGGTTCATCTAATTTATCATATATTGCATACTAATGTATTTTAAATAATTACATTCATCATATGCACGCACATTTTCGAAAAGCAGGAGGTCGATACAGAGCAAAGAAAAGCAGGCGGGCGGAGGCACGAACCAACCTTCCCCCGTAAAACTCACGACTGTCCTTTCGATGCAGGAACAAGAAATATTCTCAAATTCGGGCGCACCTCAGAATCACTATCTTCATAACGACAAAGCTGCCAAGCGCAAAAACATTTCCAGCTAGTAAATACTCTGCTACTACTTATTATTTGTTCATTGCGTGAGACTAAGCATTGTCTCCATCTCGCATGAGGCTAAGCCCCGCCTCCTTAATTACATAAGGCTAAGCACTGCCTTTCCCTGCACGAGACTAAGCATTGTCTCCATCTCGCATGAGGCTAAGCCCCGACTCCTTAATTGCATAAATCTAAGCACTGTCTTCCCCTGCATGAGACTAAGCATTGTCTCCACCTTTGCATGAGGCTAAGCCCTACCTCCTCAATTGCATAAGGCTAAGCATTTCCTTCCCCTGCATGAGACTAAGCATTGTCTCCCGCTTGCATGAGGCTAATCCATTCCTCCTCAATTACATAAGGCTAAGCACTGCCTTCCCCTGCACGAGACTAAGCATTATCTCCACTTTTTCATGAGGCTAAAGCCTGCCTCCTCAATTGCATAAGGCTAAGCATTGCCTTCCCCTGCATGAGACAAAGCATTGTCTCCCGCTTGCATGAGGCTAAGCCCTGCCTCATCAATTGCATAAGGCTAAGCATTGCCTTCCCCTGCATGAGACTAAGCATTGTCTATATTTTGCATGAGGCTAAGCCATGTCTCCTCAATTGCATAAGGCTAAGAACTGCCTTCCCGTGCACGAGACTAAGCATTGTCTCCAGCTTTGCATGAGGCTAAGCCCTGCCTCCTCAATTG
>AWOL01S0009603.1:21557-99122 GCA_000715115.1 Nicotiana otophora | reverse complement strand
GAGTTACTAGCCAAAGGGTTCGTCAGACCGAGTGTATCGCCTTGGGGTGCACCGGTATTATTTGTGAAGAAGAAGGATGGAACAATATGGATGTATATTGATTATCGCCAATTGAACAAAGTCACTATTAAGAACAAGTACCCGTTGCCATATATTGATGATCTATTTGACCAGTTGCAGGGTGCTAGGGTGTTCTCTAAGATCGACTTGAGGTCGGGGTACCATCAGTGGAAGATTCGGGATTCGGATGTTCCGAAGACTGCTTTTCGGGACTAGATATGGCCATTATGAGTTTCTGGTGATGTCCTTCGGTTTAACTAACGCCCCGACAACATTTATGGATTTGATAAACAGGGTATTCAGGCTATATATTGATTCGTTTGTTATTGTCTTCATTGATGACATTTTGATCTACTCACGTAGTAAGGAGGAGCACGAGTAGCATATGAGAGTGATGCTTCAGACGTTGCGGGAACAAAAGCTATATGCTAAGTTCTCTAAATATGAGTTTTGGCTAGAGTCTATAGCATTTTTGGGGAATATTGTATCGGGCGAGGGCATTAAGGTTGATCCCAAAAAGATTGAGGCAGTTCAGAATTGGCATTGTCCCACTTTGGCGACTGAGATCGGGAGTTTTCTGGGTTTAGCAGGTTATTATCATCGGTTCGTGGAGGGTTTTTCGTCTATTTCAACACCTTTGACCAAATTAACCCAGAAGGGTGATCCGTTCCGATGGTCCGAGGATTGTGAGGTGAGCTTTCAGAAGCTCAAGACAGCATTGACTACATCACCAGTGTTAGTGTTGCCTTCTAGTTCGGGGATGTATACAGTATATTGTGACGCTTCACGCGTTGGTTTGGGTTGTGTATTAATGTAGGAAGGGCGAGTTATTGCATATGCTTTACGTCATATGAAGCCCCACGAGAAGAATTATCCGGTACATGATTTGGAGTTAGTTGCGATTGTTCACGATCTTAAGATTTGGAGGCATTATCTTTATGGAGTACCTTGTGAAGTTTACACTGATCATCGCAGTTTGCAGCATTTGTTCAAGCATAGGGACCTAAATTTAAGGCGGCGCAGATGGCTTGAGTTACTAAAAGATTATGATATTACTATCCTATATCATTCGGGCAAAGCAAATGTGGCTGCAGACGCCTTGAGTAGAAAGGCGGAGAGTATGGGTAGTTTGGCTTTCATTTCAGTAGAGGAGAGGCCATTAGCTTCAGCTATTCAGTCCTTGGCCAACAGACTTGTGTGGCTGGATATTTCAGAGCCCAGCCGAGTTCTTACATGTGTTGTAGCTCAGTCTTCACTATTTGAGCAGATCAAGGCTCGCCAGTATGATGATCCACACTTAATAGTTCTGCGAGAAACAGTACTACAGGTTGGTGCCAAGGAAGTTACTATTGGCGCGGATGGTGTTCTGCGACTCCTGGATCGTCTATGTGTTCCTAATGTGGATGAACTGAGAAAACAGTTCCTGGAGGAGGCACACAATTCTCGATATTCTATTCATCTAGGTGCTACGAAGATGTATCGTGACCTGAGGCAGCATTATTGGAGGCGATGAATGAAAAAGGACATAGTTGAGTATGTAGCTAGGTGTCTAAATTTCCAGCAAGTTAAATATGAGCACCAAGGTCCAGGTGGCCTACTTCAGCAGATGACTATACCAGAGTGGAAATGGAAACGCATCACTATGGACTTTGTAGTTGGGTTGCCGCGGACTTTACGGAAGTTTGATGTAGTTTGGGTCATTGTCGACAGGTTGACCAAGTCGGCACACTTTATTCCTGTTGTGACTATGTATACATCACAGAGGTTGGCCCAGATTTATATTCAGGAGATAGTTCGGTTGCACGGTGTGCTAATTTCCATCATATCAAATACAGGTCCTCAGTTTACTTCACATTTTTGGAGAGCAGTACAGAGTAAATTGGGGACCCATGTAGAGCTCAGCACAGCCATTCATCTGCAGACCAACAGGCAGTCAGAGCGAACAATTCAGATTTTGGAGGATATGCTCAAGGCATGTGTAATTGACTTTGGAGGTCAGTGGGATCGTTTCTTGCCTTTGGCCGAGTTTGCTTATAATAGCAGTTACCAATCCAGCATAGAGATGGCTCTATTTGAGGCTTTGTATTGTCGGCGATGTCGTTCGCCCATAGGATGGTTTGAGCCCGGTGAGGCTAAGTTATATGGTACTGATTTAGTGAAGGATACCTTAGAAAAGGTAAAGTTGATCCAGGAGCGAATCCATACAGCGCAGTCCAGGCAGAAGAGTTACGCAGATCAGAAAGCGCGTGATTTATCCTTTATGATGGGTGAAAAATTTCTCTTAAAGGTTTCGCCGATGAAGGGAATCATGAGATTCGGGAAGAAGGGCAAGTTGAGCCCAAGGTTTATAGGTATTGAGACGAGTTGGGGAGGTTGCTTATGAGCTTGCCTTACCTCCTAGTCTATCGGGAGTTCATCCAGTTTTCCATGTATCTATGCTCCGGAAGTATCATGCTGACCTATCACATGTGTTAGACTTCAGCACAGTTCAACTAGATAATAGCTTGGGTTATGAAGAGGAGCCAGTTGCCATTGTTGATAAACATGTTCGCCAGTTGAGGTCCAAGAGTATTTCTGCAGTAAAGGTCCGGTGGAGGGGCCAACCAGTCGAGGAAGCGACTTGGGAGGCCGAGGAAAACATGCAGACCAGATATCCACACTTATTCAGCACTTCAGGTATTATTCTAAACCCGTTTGAGGACAAACGTTTATTTAACAGGTGGAGAATGTAATGACCCAACCGGTCATTTTGACTTTTAGAACCCTATTCCCTAAAATAAAACTTCCCGTATGTGCTTTTAATGATTTATGACTTGTGTGGATGATTGGTTCGGGATTTGGAAGTGTTTGGGTTGAAATCAGAACACTTGATTTCTTAAGTTGGCTTTAAAAGGCCAAGTTTGACTTCGGTCAACATTTTGAGAAAACGACCCCGGAATAGAATTTTGACGATTCTAACAGCTCTGTATGGTGATTTTGGACTTAGGAGCATGTTCGAAATTTTATTTGGAAGTCCGTAGTTAAATTAGGCTTGAAATGGCTAAAATAGGAATTTAAGTTTGGAAGTTTGACCGGGGAGTTGATTTTTTGATATCGAAGTTGGAATCCAGTTACGAAGATTTTCATAGCTCCGTTATGTTATTTATGACTTGTGTGCAAAATCTGAGGTCAATCGGACTTGATTTGAAAGGTTTCGACATTGAATGTAGAAGTTGGAAATTTTAAGTTCATTAAGCTTGAATTAGAGCATAATTCGTGGTTGTAACGTTGTTTTATGTGATTTGAGGTTTCTAATAAGTTTGTATGATGTTTTAGGACTTGTTGGTATATTTGGTTGAGGTCCCGAGGGTCTCGGGTGAGTTTCGGATGGTTAACGGATCCAAAGTTGGACTTAAACAGTTCCTGCATTTTTTCTCTTCTGCTGGATATTCTAGGTTGTGATCGAGCCCAAGCTCGAGCCCAAATATCGAGCCCAGGGTCGACGTCCAGGGTCGAAGCCAGGGACGAGGCTCAGGATCGAAGGCCCAGCTCGAGGGACATGATCAAAGACAAGGCTCGAGGGCCAGGATCGAGACCCAAGATCAAGGGTCACAAGATCGAGGCTCGATGCCATGATCGAGGCCATGACCGAGGCCCAGGCTCGAGGGCCATGATCGAGACCACGATCGAGGCCCAGGCTCGAGGGCCATGATCGAAGCCACGATCGAGGCCCAGTTCTGAAGGCTGCCTGGGCAGATCTATAAAGGAGGGAATTTCGTCCCATTTGCCATTTTTGACGAACTTGAGCTTGAGCAGAGGCAACTTTTGACAGATTTCCAAGGAAAAAATATTTGGATAAATGATTCTAACTCGGATTTGGTTTATATGCAAAAATATATCATTGTTCTCACCATTTAATTAGTATTTTGAGATTGAAATTTGGGAAATTTTAAGAAATCAACAAATATTTGAGATTTCGGTATCTATTCGGAGTCATATTTGAGTGAAACTGGTATGGTTGGACTCGTAATTGAATGGGTTGTCGGATTTTGTAACTTTTATCGGATTTCGAGACGTGGGCCCTACTAATGAATTTTTAATTAATTTTGGGATTTATATTAAAAAATATAGTATTTTCTTATGGAATCGATTCCTATAATTTTTAGTGATTGTATCGAATTATTTTGGCTAGATTCAAGCCATTCAGAGTTGGATAATCGAGGAAAAGGCCTTCTAGTGGATTAAATTGTAGCAAATTGAGGTAAGTCTCTAGTCTAATCTTGTGAGGGGAAAATTACCCCATAGGTAATTAAAGTAATAATTGTTGCTAATTGTGGGGGCTACGTATGCACGAGGTGACGACAGTCCGTGCGTAGCTACTATTAATGCTAAAGTCCGGGTAGTTTAGGACTCAAAGCATGAATTACTTGTGTAAATTGTATTCTTTGTTTAATTAATATATATATATATATATATATATATGTGTGTGTGTGTGTGTGTGTGTGTGAATTGTTAGATAAAAATATTAAAGGATGGAAATCTCATATGATTAATTTTCTGTTTAAATTAATTATTGTTAAAAGAATGTGTTCATCCTCTCGAATTGATCTTATAATAAATATACTCTCCTTCCGGAGGTACATAAAAAAATATCCTCCTTTCTTGTGGAGCGGGCCGAACACCTCGGCAGGATAGATGCATCTATGGATCGCGCCGCACATCCCTCGGCAGTGTACACGACACTCTAGATCAGGCCGTACGACCTTGGCAGAAATTGTGCCTAATAATAATAATTACACGATACTTTGATAGTTTATTGCAGCTTGTGAAGCTAATTGATAAATGAAAATCTTTGGAATTTAAAGAATTATTATCTATGCTTGTTAAGGAATTATTGTTATTCCTATAAATGAGGCAAATTTATAAATTGGAGATTTATTGGAATTTAAAGAATTATTATCTCTGCTTGTTAAGGAATTATTGTTATTCTTGTAAATGAAGCAAATTGATAAATTGGAGATTTATTGGAATTGAAGGATTTATTATTTCTGCTTGTTAAAGAAAATCATTGTAAATTCTATAAATCATGTTGATCTAGATATTTCTATTTTTATTATTTATTATTATTGACTCTTAGTGAGTGTCAAAATCGGCCATCTCGTCTCTACCACTTGGAGATTAGGCTTGATACTTACTGGATACATGTTGTTTACGTACTCATGCTACAGTTGTTGCGCTTTTTGTGCAGGATCTGATACAGGTACTAGTGGAGGACCTATCATCGCACATCCACATTATCGAGAGGCATAGTGGTGAGCTGCCTTTCTGAGCCGTTCTGCAGCTACCAGTGCCTCTGCTTGCATTTTATTCTGTCTATTTTTATTTCAGACAGCATTTGAAATTTTGTATAATCTACTAGATGCTCATACACTTGTGACACCAGGTCTTGGTACACACATTGGTAGAATTTGGAATTTTATTATTTTTTTGGATTTAAGTTAATCGGTGTCTTTTCTAATTTCTTTAATATTGCTAGTAAAATAATAAAAATTACTAGAAAATTATTCTGCAAATAATTTATATATGTTTAACGTATTTGTTGGCTTGCTTAGCTGTAGCGTTGGGCGCCATCACGACCTATAGGTGAAATTGGGTCGTGACAATTTTAATACGCAAACCATACTTTGAACATCTATCTTTCGACATAAGGCTCATTCGGAATAAACAAGTTTATAGGGAATAACCCGAAATATTAAAGTTAGGAATCTTGAGCCAACCATACTTGGAACTTACTCGAACATTTTGGAATTAAATTCAATTCCAAGAGAGAAAGTTTAGCCAACATACCTTGTTTTGAGCTTTTCGTACATTACTACGACGTTCCGAAAATTCTAGCAACTTCAATCTATTTAGAAACATAACAAAAGTAAACCATAATTAGTAAGATGAACATGGTTTTAGCTCATTTGAGCATATTATCAAACACTAGGTGTGCATCAAGGTTTCAAGGTCCTTTTATGGAGGATTCCATTATCCCACAACCCAATCTTTATCATTTTTAGCTCAACAATCTTCCTACACCCTTTGATAACATATGCATGTAAAATAAACAACTCTCATGCCCAAAAATTATCTTGCTAATTATCCAATTCTAGACAAAATTCGAAATTGAGGGTTAGGGTGTAGAATCTTACCTCTTAGGAAGAAGACCTAGGTGCCTCTCTTGATGATCTTCAAGGTTTTAAGTGAGAGTTGAAGAGCAATTTTGATGAATATTCACTTCTCCCTCCAGGACTCTCTCTCTCCCGCTCTCAAAATATTAGAAAATATGTTCAAAATGGTCCAAGGTAGGTGTTTTAACGGAATAGAGTGGGGTATAAAACATAGGAAAATGGATATTCCAAAATTCTAGATCTGGGTACAGACCTGGCCTCGCGAGCTTTGTAGCAAGCTACAGACCTGGCCTCGCGAGCTCTGTAATAAGCTACAGACCTGGCCTCGCGAGGGATACAGCCTGGTCTAGCGTGTTACAAACCTGGCCTCGCGAGGGATATAGCCTGGTCTAGCGTGCTACAAGCCAGCCTTTGGGTATTTGAACATAACATCTTGTAGGAATGTCCAAATGACGAACGGTTTGAAGCATTAGAAACTAGACTCAAAGGGATTTAATGATAGGTAGATCACCTCATAAGTCATTATAGTTTGGTAGAAGCATGCGTTTGAAGTAGGATCGTGTGCGAATTGAGACATCCTTTCCACTTAATGTATCCTACTTGTTCCATACGAATTCTTTCCATTCACAAAACTCCTTAATATGTTTCAACACACCTTAAACATATACTTTTCATTTCGAAATAATATGGTTCTATCCCATGGGTCTCCTTTAATACTCTAACACGTTATTCCCAAATACCGTTGGTGTACTTTAAAATATTAAGTCATTAGAGAAATTTTTCGGGGCCTTACACCTATATCTAACAGAAGGGCCAACAATACCCCTAACGTATTGAAAATGGCTCAGAAATACCCCCGTTAACCTTTTGGTCCGCAAATGCCCCTAACGTTTGTTTTTGGGCTTAAACTTACCCATATATCTAACAGAACTAACCTGGTCAATTTTTTTACTTTAACTTCGCCATGTGGCATTTTCTTAATCCGTCACATGTATTATTTGTATTAAATAAACCCACATGTATCTTTTATAATATCCAACAACTCTGACCCGCTCATATATATTTGGACAGTCGGCTAAAAATAATTACATTTACTAGTTAAATATATAAAAATATATACATTGATTATATATAAAAATATATATATTATACATTAATATTTTAATGTATATTTTACATGATATTAGTTTTAGGAGAAATTATATGGTGTATGTTTTCCTATTAATTATGATCTATAACTCGAATTTATTAAGCAAATATGACAATGGAACGACAGGTTTTGCTAATATTTTAGCTCTATCATTATATATTAAAACATTATTAGTTCCTATTGAAAAGATCATGTGAAGTCCATTAATGTGCTAAGCAGTTGAATATGTATATAATTAAAGATTTTAAATAATTTTCTTTCCATCGGTCTCTTTGCTTCTCCTTTAGAATCATAAAAATAGAACATTATCATTTTTATGTTTGTAAATTAAAATTTATATTTATATCACAGTTATTAAATTTAATTTTACTATTTAAATAGTAGCCATAACAAGGCAAAATTTGCTCTTAAAAAATGGCCACTACCGTCGTCTCTCCTCCAAATTAATTGAGTTGGCACTCACAACGGTACCTTTCATTGTGACGAAGCTCTAGGTTGCTTCATGAGTCGTCTCACGTCCAAATTTTACGATGAACAAGTTGTTCGCACCTGTGATCCTCAGGTACATATCTTTTTGTTATCAACTCTACTTATGTGCAAAACAGAGTCAAAATTGATGTTGATCTTCCAATGTTATTCTTTTGCTACAACATACTATAGTAACTTTGAAAATCAATAATGTTAAGAAAAATGGAGTAATTTTGAAAAGTCTATTATGCCCTTGACGTTATAAATCATCTCATTTATGTAACACCTTCTAAATACTATATACTATAATAATATATTTTCACTTAGGTATTTTACTTATAATTAAAATAACTTTAAATTATTTTATTTATTATTTTTATAATATATCCATACATTTAATTTTTTCATGGCACTCAATATGTTTAATCATATTCAAACATGAACTATATAAAAACAATAAAAATACTTATTTAATATTTATTTGAAATAACAAAAATAGATTCGTTTAACAAATAATAGCTTTTTATAGTTAATAAGAATTTTAGAAACAGTTTCAAAGATATTTGTGTTTAATTAAGTTTTTTAAAGCTTTATCTATTAATATTATTTATTTAAAAGTATTAATCCAATGTGTCATTGTGTTAAATGTAAGTATTTTATTTATTGGATTAATGGGTATGGCTTGGCTGATAAATCAATGAGCTTTGATTTTATAATTTTCATTAAAAATATTTCATTAAGCATGGTTAAGAACGTGGACCTGAGATTTGTTCACGGTAATGTTACCGATAAATTTAATAATGCTACTTATATATGTTGAAAATTAATGTTAAGAAAAAATTAAATGTATGAATATATTATAAATAAAATAATATTAAGTTATTTAGGTTATAAATATTGGGTAAAAATATATTATATAGCATATAATATATGAGGTGTTGCATAAATGAGAGGATTTATAATTTCAAGGGGATAATAGATTTTTCAAGTGAAAGGATTGTAAAATATGGTTAAAGTGACTATTATAATAACTGGAGCATAGTAAAATGATTTAGCGTAACAAAAGAAGAAAAATTGACTTTTGGGTAATGAACACAAAATTAAATGACTCTTACGCAACAAAAGAAAGAAAAATTTATATTTATATCACAGTTATTAAATTTAATTTTACTATTTAAATAGTAGCCATAACAAGGCAAAATTTGTTCTTAAAAAATGGCCACTACTGTCTTCTCTCCTCCATTAGGAATTAAACGAGTTGGCACTCACAACAGTACCTTTCATTGTGACGAAGCTCTAAGTTGCTTCATGATTCTCACGTCCAAATTTTACGATGAACAAGTTGTTCGCACCCGTGATCCTCAGGTACATATCTTTTTGTTATCAACTCTACTTATGTGCAAAACAGAGTCAGTCAGGGAGTTCATTACTCAAATGGTCATTCAACTATCACAAATTATCTGCTAAAGTCACTTTTCTTTCTTTTGTAACAACAAAGTCACTTAACTATGCATATAGCACTCTGAAGGTCACTCAACGAGACTTTCCAAATTTTGAATTATCAAATACCTAAAAAAAAGTGACTTTTGAGTAATGAACACAACTTTGTTGAGTTATAAAAGAACATCCAGATGTGCAGAGTTTGTACTTAGCAGTTTACAAAAACTTCATAGAGGTATCAACCAGTATTTCATGCCTAACATTTTATAACCCAATATTATGTAATACTCATTCTAAATTTATTTTTCTCCGGTTCTTACATTGTTGATATAATTTTTCTGTTTTGTTATTTGCTTGTTCCTATTCTTCCTTTCGAGCCAAGGATCTTTCGGGAATAGTATCTATGCCTTTCAGGGTAGGGGTAAGATCTACGTACACTCTGTTGTTTTCATGTACGTCCTCGTCCTCGTTGAGTAGCTATAGACTCCTCTGCCATTTTTGCTTTCCAAGAGGGTACCCAAGCTCTCTTACCCATGGCAGGCGCAAGTTAGATAAATGTGCGCCGAAAGCGAAGCAAATACCTCATCTTTTCCATTAAATTATTACTATAATTTTTAGAGTATATAGTAGTATATTTTGGAATTCGAGCCCGAGAATAAAGTCGTCTTTTGCAAGGAGCATTTTATCAAAATAGCGTGAATACAGATTGGCCAAGCTCCAAAAAGCATACTAAACACATGATGGGAAGCAAAAAAAAAATAATGCTACTTTTTGGAAAACCCGAAAAGACATATTTTCACGAAATTTGCCCTTATATTCATAATTTTACCAAAAGTAGGAGTAGTTCAAACATACAATTGTTTTCCAAAATTATTATTTTTTAAATCCAAACTAAAATCACCTTTTTTCTGTCTCTCATCGCAATGTTGCTTAGACGAAATAGGTGAAAACAATTATCAACGGAAATGTTAGTTTAGAGTACCTTTCCATGAAGAAAAGGAATTATGATCATTCTTACACGTGGTGCCTTTATGCCGAAATACGATTTAAAAACATGATTAATTAGCAAAGAATAAAGCAAATCGTGTGAAAAAAATACATAAAATATGTTCACAATGTGACCAGATCAGCTAGTTTGGGGGCTCCATTCTAATTCAAAAGGAACTACGTGTCCTTTCTTTGCTATGTATTTCGATAATAAAATATATATTAGCTAAAAGAAGATTACACACTAATTAACCTTTTGCTTTAGTGTTTAGCAACACAATCTTACCTATCAATTCTGGTAATATTTTTGACGTAAAAGGGCCAAACAATGCCCCTAATGTATTGAAAATGACTCAATTTTGCCCTTCTTCTACCTATTGGGCCATAAATGCCCTTAACGTTAGTATTTGAGCTCAAACTTACCCCTATATCTAACAGAAGGGCCAACAATACATCTAACGTATTGAAAATGACTCAGCAATACCTTTCGTTAACCTTTTGGTTCTCAAATGCCCAACGTTTGTTTTTGGACTCAAACTTACCTCTATATCTAACAGAAGGGCCAACAATACCCCTAACGTATTTAAAATGGCTCAAAAATATCCCTCGTTAACCTTTTGGTCCGCAAATGCCCCTAACATTTATTTTTGGACTCAAATTTAATTTACTATTTAAATAGTAGCCATAACAAGGCAAAATTTGGTCTTGAAAAATGGCCACTACTGTCGTCTCTCCTCCATTAGGAATTAAACGAGTTGGCACTCACAACGGTACCTTTCAATGTGACGAAGCTCTAGGTTGCTTCATGATTCGTCTCACATCCAAATTGTACGATGAACAAGTTGTTCGCACCCATGATCCTCAGGTACATATCTTTTTGTTATCAACTCTACTTATGTGCAAAACAGAGACAGTTTGAAGGGAGTTCATTACTCAAATGGTCATTCAACTATCACAAATTATCTGCTAAAGTGATTTTTCTTTCTTTTATAACAACAAAGTCACTTAACTATGCATATAGCACTCAGAAGGTTACTCAACGAGACTTTTCAAATTTTGGATTGTCCAATACCTAAAAAAAAGTGACTTTTGAGTAATGAACACAAAAATGGATAAAAGTTGACTTTGTTGAGTTATAAAAGAACATCGAGATGTGCAGAGTTTGTACTTAGCAGTTTACAAAAATTCATAGTGCTATCGACCGGTATTTCATGCCTAACATTTTATAACCCAATATTATGTAATACTCATTCCAAATTTATTTTTCTCCGGTTCTTACATTGTTGATATTATTTTTCTGACCTTATTTGTTATTATTTGCTTGTTCCTATTCTTCCTCTCGAGCGAAGTATCTTTCGGGAATAGCCTATCTGCCTTCCAGGGTAGGGGTAAGATCTACGTACACATTACCCTCATACCTCACTTCTGGGATCCCACTGTGTTGCTGTTGTTGGTTGTTGTTACTCATTCCAAATTTGAATTGCATCTACTAACAGAAAGGAATTCGCGATTTAGTTCCAACGGTTCAGAATGAGTGTGATCTTATTATATGTATACGTTTTAAATGTTATTGTATATGTATATATAGTTCGACCCTTCAGCTGAACTCACATGACACGCTCTTAATCCGCGCCTACTAAATGACCTAATGCATTTAACAGGCAGTGGATACACATGACAATGGAATTAATCAGTACGACAACCAGAACCCGAAATATGTAATAAACACACAATTGCATTCAAGAGTTTCAAGATTCAACTTGGATTGGAATGACAATGATCAGTCCCCGCAAAAGGAGAATCAAGGCTTTGAAGTTGTGGTGCCGAATTTCTAGAATCTAGTTTCTCCTATTTACGATTTTCCATTACTTATAATTAACTCTTCTTGTCTATTGAAGATAGGGGTGTACAAATCGAACCGAAAAATCATAACAAACCAAAAAGTCAAAACAAACCGATTAAAAAATTCTACTTGGTTTCGTTTAGTATTGAGTAAAAAAGAATCTAAACCACCTGATCACGCCCAACTATGCCTTATAAAAAGGACTAAGCGGTCGTTGCAAATATAATCCGGTTACAAGTCCGGAGTCGAATCCCGCAAACAACTAAGGTTTAGCTATAATTGTTCAATATTGCTAAGAAACACAAGTCCAAACAATTTTCTAGTTATAAAGATTTGGTTTTTATTTCTATTAATTAACTAACAAATATTATAAAGCAGTAAAATTATCAACTAACAAGGATGAAATTGGAGACAAGCTTAAGGAGGTCTAGAGTTATGATTTCTCAAATTGTCGGAATCCTTCCCGCTACGCCTTCTATGATTTCGCCTAAGTATTCTCTACCGATCGTGAGTACTTTAGGTGTCATAGCTCTCTCTCGAGAAATTACCATAATTTACTAGACGTATTCTCTTGAACTACGCTAGCTGGCACTAATTCATTTCTCACTACGATCGCACCAAGGTTTCGTTATCTCTAATCCCACCTTTAAACCTTTTGTATTGATCTCTCGCATACGTTAGGAGTGATGTTGTTCAACAACTACCTAAATGTGTACTCTCTCTCGAGCAATATACACACTAAATAGGCACAGTTAATTGATGGCCATTCAATCAACAACAATAAATACGTAGTTGAACAAGTAGAGGAATCCAACGGCTCAATTATATAAAAATATAACAAGAATTTATCCTACAAAAGGTTCTATCAAAACTCTAGATAACAAATTAGCTATTCATAATAGTATGCAGAACTACAATACTAGAATTCATAGCCAATAATGAAAATAGGAAGAAGGAAGTGAAAAACTCATAGAAGAATTTGTCGCTTTGCTCCTAGCGTGTTTTTGCCTCCTTAGGCCAAATATCATCTCCAAAATTGCCCCCTTTTGTTGAATCTATCCTAAAATCGGCTCCTATTGTGCTTGGCAGCCTTTTTTCTTCTCCAAAATCGTGTCCAACCTTAGAATAACTCGTTTGGGGAGTATTTATATCAATACTCGGTCCAAATCCGGGTTGGGGTTTTTTAACCCGTGGCTTTTAATTACTGTGCTATAAACCTCGCGAAGCCTGGTCTATAGCGCGGTCGAAAACCTTGCGAAGCCTGGTCTATAGCGCGGTCAACCTGGCTATAGATCTCACGAAGCCTGGTCTATAGCGCGGTCAACCTGGCTATAGATCTCACGAAGCCTGGTCTATAGTGGGGTCGACCTGGCTATAGACCTCGTAAAGCCTGGTCTATAGCACGGTCAACCTGGCTATAGACCTTGCAAAGCCTGGTCTGTAGCACGGTTTGGATACTTGATGCTTTTGTACTCTTTTTTTGTATTATTGTCCTCTTTTTGTGCAACTTTCGTTCGACGATCCCTTCCGATGTTCCTACACATAAAACAACCCAATTTAGCTCAAATGTCGCACAATAACTTATTAGAACAACAAAATATATGATGAGTAATGTGCTAAAAGTATAGCATTTTGGCCTCACATCAATACCCCACACTTAAACGTTGCTCGTCCCCGAGTCAACCACTAATTCCTAGAGCACCTTTATTCTCTTTAGCACATCTGAAGCGTTGATAGCAACAATTAAACCTTAGCACATGCCTTTAAACTTCCGTTTACTTTATGCCATACTTCAAATCTTTATTTAACAAAATGGCAACATGTTTATAAAAATCCTAACCTCACAAACCAACTCAATATCACAATGCATTCATGGCTTGAACACTTAACATCATAGAGAAATCTAATAACGTCACCTATCCCTTGCGAAATTATGTGCCCTCACAATAAGAACAAGAGGGTAAGTTGAATCTACACATTTGAATCAAATGTTCAAATATATTTTAAGGATTCTCATATATCAAAGAAATTCCTCACTCTCACAAATAAGTCACATGCATGCACAAAGTACCATAGGCTTGCCCATTATGTAAACCTCTACTAATGTAGGTTTGCTCGATCTAAAATCAATTAGGACTTTTTATGGTTGTAATATTGGCTTAAGGACGGGTAGGATAAATTTTAGAATAGTGACTAACCCTCCTAAACACTTTAACACATCACATAATTAACTTTAAGTGCATTTTTCTTCAACCCAACTGCATTTTCACAAACAAATCCCCAAAGTATTTCCTCTTTCTTTAAGAACTACTTTAATTCACACCCACTAGCAAGAACAAGATCTTTGTTTTTAGTTTCCGCTAGTGTGTATTATTTTACAAAATAACTGCACCTTTCTTTCTTTTATTGGTTCCACTCAAAAGCCACCCAAGTTTCATCCTTACTTATTTTACCGCTCATTTTACAATTAAAGTGCTTTAAGAAGTAAAAGGATCAAAACAATGATAATTAAGAACAAAGGAGTATAGGCTTGTAATGTGGTTGCCAAATAAAAGTTTTTAGACTCAAAAGGGTTGACTAGGGATAATTTTTATTGTGGTAAACATTAAGCTCAAACAAATAAAAGAAAGCCTAATATCATTTTTCAAACCGAGTAAAACCTAAAATTTCGCTTCAATTCACATACCGGACAAGTTCTAGACTCTAATGCAATGACACAGACTATATAATTTCTCACCACACATGGCACATGACTCACTAAGGACGGTTCCATTCCAATTCATAAACAATTACAAGTATTCACGGAGCCACAAAATATTAAGCATTAAGCACAAAGTGACACAAGCCAAGAAAACGAGATATATGCGCTAATATATATGCTATGTAACTCAACAAGGCATTATAAGCAACTTCAAACCATATGGAAGGTAATACACATGCTAGAGCCTAAATATGCTACTATCAAACAAGTCAAAAGGACGCCTAAAAATTTCATCTTCCTTCTTTTATTCCCTAAATCCTAATCTACTCTAAAAATATAAAAAATAACAACTACTATCCGGCTCCACTACATCCCGTAGAAAAGAACAGAGGCATAAAGAAAAACCACGAGGGATCATTACTACCTAAAATAATAAAAAGACATATTTTGTTTCTTTTGGATTTTTTTGTTTTTTATTTTTTTTAATTTGTTTTTGTCAGACTTTAAACCCTCAAGAAAATTGTCTAGGATATCCATCGTCGGGAAAAATCCAATCTTTTTCTATTTTTCTAAAAAAGCATTTATTCAATTAAATTAACACAACTAACATAGTATAGAAAGTCACCCATACAATCTCCTCACCCCACACTTAAAATTGTGCATTGTCCCCGCACACCCATAAATACAAGAGGATAAAAGAAACTTCCTGGTATGCCAAAGGCCGAAGCATTAACATCTCATGGGGTACTCAGACTTCTTTCATACTCAGTTCTTTGTGCGGGCGCCCCACACTTAGTTCTACCCATCTCATTTGCTTTTGCTTTCTTCCAATGGCCTTGCTTCACATGCTCTTAGAGAAATAAAAAATAACACTACAAGAATAATTCAATAATAAAAAATAAGATAAAAAAAGAAGTAAAGTTGGGTTGCCTCCCAACAAGCGCTTGACTTAATGTCGCGGTACGACACGAATTACTTTCTGCCTCCACTTCGAACTTATGAATTGAACCCCAAGTTTTGTTTCAGCTCTATGATCATTGTTGACATCCAATTTTGTCCCTCCTTTCTTCCAAATTATTTCTTTAAGCTTCTAATATCACTAATAATATAAGGTAGTTATTCTACTATATTTTTAATACAAACTATGCCTATTTGTTATTATTATTATTAAAACTATTATAGTTATAATTATTATAGTTATATCTATTATTATTATTATTATTATTATTATTATTATTATTATTATTATTTCTAAAAACACATTTTTTCTCTTTATATAATTAATTAATAATATGTTTTTTTAATTAAACATCTTATAAATATTTACCCTTGTGATGATGTTTTACTTAACAATTAGTGTAAGTTATTTTGTAAATTTAAATTCTAGCTACCATAACTATTTTAAGGAACATTAAATAGTTTAACTAATAATATTATGTAGTATTATATAATGTGGTTAATAAAATTATTTTAAATCTAAATAGAAGCTCAAAGAAATATACAAGGAAGAAGGAAAATGTTCAGTACTCCAAGCCAAAATTCGGCCAAAATCCGCCCAAACAGCAGCCCAAAATCCTCCACTTTAGTCCAACTATAGAACACCGTAGAACCCCATCACAATTACGTCGTTTTGATAAATAAGCCAGGCATAATCTCAGCCGTTTAAACTCTTAATCTAACGGTTGAAACCCATGACTTCACTCTCAAAGACCTAAAACAATTAGGGTTTTAATTTTGCCATTCGCTCTCCCGAACATACGCTTCTTTTCCTCCCTTTCCTTTTCTTCACAAATTCCATTGTTGCTCAGTCATGGCAGACTTGCCATTACCATTTATGAACAAGAAGCTCTGCACCTCATTTAATTTTCTGCAACATCAACGTTCGACTTTCAAACGGTTCAATAGCTTTGACTCAATTTCAAAATCCCGCTCAAAACTAAGAACCCTAATTTTACACCTATAAATACCGGTATTTGGATATTATTTGAAAAAAAGTTCTTAGCCGCCCATTTACCCCCTAAACTCTTAGCCGCCGCCTCTATTCCCCTTCCAAAAGCTTCAGCAGCCATTTTACCCCAAAAACTAATGGTTGCTAGCCGCCTCTATCTCCTTCAAGTCAAGGGTTTATCAGTCGCGCCTCCCCTTTTCTCATAGGTCACTGATTTTCCATAATAAAGCAAAGCTTTAGTTTGTTCTTCCTTTTTCTTTTCTGCTTTTAGTTGGTTTCCAATCCCGCACCAAAGCAATTTAGTGGAAATAGTACCTTAAACTTGCTTACAATTCTCGGATATAAATCCTGTGCATAGGAGTTGGTGTATTCTGGCCATCTGCTATTTGAATAAGAATAAAAAATGCTCGGCTAACTGCTCAAATTAACGAGTTTGGTTTAGATCTCTGATGAACATACAATATGCGTATTTTACGCCTCTCGATCTAGATATCATGTCATAGGATTTGTTATCTTATTTATTAAAGTTAAAAGGGTTCGCGATCTCGTTTCTCTATTTAATATGTTAGATTTGAACGAACCAAGTTAGGATTAAAGACCATATGTTTAGATAGTAACATAGCTCGTTACTTAAGATTACTCATCATTTATTCACTTTAATGTCACATAAAAATGAACGAATATTTTGTTTACTTGCTCTAGGAGATTTTAGCCCCTTTAATCTCAGTCAAATTATAGAAATCATGTCTATAGGATTAGATAATGTTTAGGAGATCCATAAGTCGTGACTATAGGACTTATTTGAAGCCATGTACTTTTAAGTTTTCCTTCCATCCATCATGCTTATTGGACTCAAAACACTTTATTGAAACAGATATGAGTTCTTATATGAAATTCTAGTATGCGTCATTATAGTGATCCTGCTATTAGGTAAAAGTGTTTTACATTTACTAATCTGAGATAACTTAAAGAAATAGAGAACACATCTTGTTTGCTTGACTGATTTATATGGTTAAATATCTCTTTCATATTAAGAGTTGTTGTATGTAGCAAACTACAGGTTTCAAGTTTCTGGACATTCTAGAACTGAGAAGCAATGGGATTAACTTTTGTGTTTCACTTTAGCACAAAAGTGAAACACTGGTTTCAAGTTGTACGTAGCAAACTGCTGGTTTCATGTTTCTAATTCTTTGTTTCTTCCTTTCTTTGCATATGCACTTGGAGCAAAAACGGAGTCTCGCTCGAGACTCAACACTACCCGAGCATGGAGTCATGACATCCCATACCATCCTCCTTAGAATGCACCCGATAGCAAGAAAACAAGCGAAACGCTTGGGGGCGCCTATGGCGTCCTTTTATTTCTTTTGCCATTTCATTGTATCTTACTTTTTATTTACTATGTGTTTTGAGGTTTATCCCTATTTTGACTTATTACTAACATAGGATTAAATAGCTATGCCTTGTTAAATCACACAGTATCTCCAGTCTATTTTTTTATGCAGGACATTAGATTTAGGAGCATCATTTGTAAATCAGTCTTAAACCAAGTTCCTTAGCACTCAACAGTCAGATTTCTTAATACAAGATTTGAGTCAAATATTATTTAAAAGAAACGTAACCTTTTTTTCATAAAACTTTTCTTTGAAAACAAGTTCTCACCGCTTCGTAAAACAATAGGTTTTCTTTAATCAGATTTTGATAGCTTTCTATTTTTACATGTTAATTAACAACCTAAGTTTGGTTCGTTAACCGTAGTTAACGGATCATATAGTGTGCCTTCATAACCTTCCCTATAGGATTAATTAGAACCCTTATCCATTATCTTGAGGTTAAGCAAACCATAAAACAGAGTAATTTTAAGCATTCCTTAGCTAAAATTGGTGTCCTAATTCACCATTAAACTAATTAGATGGCGACTCTTTTAATTAGTCAAACCTTGGTCTTACCAGTATGTTATACTCTAATTTGACCCGTATTAAAATGGGGTATGACAATCATGCTCTTGGGGCGATACAAATTGCTGCGAGCCAAAAATTAAGTGATTCTTTATGCACTTTTTGGCTTTCAACCGAGGAGTGTCACCTTGCCTAGATGGCCTTGAAAATTTCAGAATATAAGGCTCATCCACCTCTTCCGTTGACTCTTGCATTGGCTCATATAGATCAATTTCCATACCTCCTTCCGAGCACAATGTCGAAAAATGATTGGAGTGAGGACCAATGCGCTCAAACTGAAAATTCAACTTGTTATCTGTCATGACCCAAAATTCTAACCTGTCGTGATGGCGCCTATCTCATTACTAGGCAAGCCGACAATCTCAATAAACCATATTTTCTTTTAAATTTGAAAATATAATATTTAAACACAATCCACAAATCTCGTAAATACCGATACAAACACTCCCAAAATCTTGTGTCACTGAGTACAAGAGCATCTAATATGAATACAAGTTTGGAAAATACGGTCCATAACAGTCTGAGACCAAATACAGTAAATAAGGAGATAGGGAAGGAGATGCAAGGTCTGCGAAACACGACAGCTACCTCAGAATCTCCGAAAAATCAATTGTGCGAAAGAATCAACACCTGCTATAAGTACAACCAACTTAGCAAGTAACAATAATAAATAAGGAACTGAAGATAGTGACGAGCTACACAGTTACAGTTTATTTTCATTAATTCCAGTAGAGAGTAGACATGCTTTCCATTCCAGCAGTTTAAGTCAAATCAGTTTTATACAGTTCAAGTTCATGTAATCCGGATATAAAATATTTCAGAGAATTTCACAATAATGACAGATAGCAACTAACTGCAACAACAAATGAAAAGAACGTACAGCCTCTTAGGGCAACAATTACTCAACTCATCACAACAGCTCAACCACTCGGCTCTCAGCCCTCAGCCCTCATACTCAATGGGTACCCGCGCTCACTGGGGGTGTATAGACTCTGGAGGGGCTCCTACAGCCCAAGCACTATAATCTGCACGGATGACTTACGTGATATAGTATATATATCTGGATCCGCACAGACAACTCACGTGCTGCACGGACAACTCACGTGCTATAATATAATATAAGGATCCGCACGGACAACTTACGTGCTTTACGGAAAAGTCACGTGCTATAATATAATATCGCACAATCAGGCCCTCGGCCTCACTCAGTCATAAATCTCTCCAGTCTCTTGGGCTCTCAATAATTATGAAATCAGCCCAAACAACAATGATATGATGCATCGATGATGAATAATAGAGATTGAGATAAAATAAACAAGTAAACTATGAGTGAGTACAAAACAACATGTACACGACCTCTGTGGGTACCTACAGTACCAACATATAATCTAAACATGATTTGTGGTTCAATTTCTCTACTACATGAAGAATGTACAGATAATCACAGATTATTCAAATTTATAGTTTTATGGGACGGACCAAGTCACAATTCCCTCGGTGCACACCCACACGCTCATCACGTAGCATGTGCGTCACTTCTAAAATAATTACATGACACAAAAATACGGGGTTTCATACCCTCAGGACCAGATTTAAAACTGTTACTTATCTCAACCAGTGTAATTTCTTATTCCGCTATGTTTTTGCCTAGTGAATTGACCTCCAAACGCCTCGAATATAGCCACAAATAATTCGATTCAGTCAATAAAAATTGTAGGAATTAATTCCATATGAAAATACAACTTTTCCAAAAAAATGCGAAATTTCATCCAAACATCGCCCGTGAGGTCCACGTCTCGGAACCCGACAAAAGTTACAAAATATGAATGCTCATCCAACCACAAGTCCAACCATACAAATTTTACCAAATTCCGACATCAACTCGACCGTCAAATCTTCAATTAAAGTCTTCAACACGCCCCATTCACCCATATATATCCCTTTTATCCTTAATAGATTTCATCCTTGGCCTTTAAGCCCCAATCTAGGTTATACGATTCAATAGTTACTCATTATTAAGCTATTGAAGCACTAGAATCACTAACCATCCTAACAAGATTCAAAAATTCACTATTCATCTACTTCTCCATTCAAGAACCCTAACTCACAGTACCCATTTCAAGGACTAGCATAATTCTTCAACCAATTGGTACTTTCTAATTCACAATACATTCCAAATACTTAATCTATAGTTGTATTTAAGTGTAGGGTGGAGAATTCACCTCTTGTAGCTCAAACCCTAACTTGAACCCTTTTGAATGATTCTTGAAGATTAAAGAAATTCCTATGAATTTCAATCCATGTAGATGTTAATACTACCATTAACTAGTGTTAATCCATTATAAAAGTATCATAAAACTCACCTTTTATGTGTATTTAGGTTGAGGATGCTCCACCTTCTCTCTAGAACCCAAAACAACAACAACAACAACCCAGTATAATCCCACTAGTGGGGTCTGGGGAGGGTAATGTGTACGCAGACCTTACCCCTATCCTGGGGTAGAGAGGCTGTTTCCAAATGACCCTTGGCATTCTTCTCTCCAAGAACTCCCCACCTTGCTCTTGGGGTGACTCGAACTCACAACCTCTTGGTTGGAAGTGGAGGGTGCTTACCATCAGAGCAATCCACCTCTACAACCCAAAACTTAGCCAAAATTGTTATGTTTTTTTCTCTCCCCGAACTTTCCCTGTTTTATAAACAAATGAGCTGCGTAGGCTGGATGCGTAGCCTACACAGATTGGCTATGCAGATTAACCCTCCGCTTCACTTCCATACCGATTTTGCCAACGCAATGGTGCGTAGGTTACGCAGACTTGCGTAGCTGTTCTGCCACTCTTTAGTACAATGGTCATAACATCTTGTAGAAATCTCCAAATGACAAACGGTTTGATGCATTGCAAACTAGACTCAAAGGGCTTTAATTTTATAGGTTATATACTATATAACTCTTCACATCTTGAGAGTTATGCTCGTTTAAAATTAGATCTTATGCAAACTCACTTGAAACTCTATCCATCATATAATTTTAAACTTGACTTAGCCTTAGGGCTCTTCTTAGACCCTAAACCATTTTTAATGCATCTCATACATATATTATCATGATCAATTGATATCATTCAATTTACCAATCTTGTTCATACCCTAATTAATATAATTAGCATCCTCCAATCTTCTTAATTGTAACGACCTAACCGGTCATTTTGACTGTTAGAACTCTGTTTCCCTAAATAAGACTCCCTGTGTGTGATTTTACTCATTTATAACTTATGTGGATGGTTGGTTCGGGATTTGAAAGTGTTCGGGTTGAAATCGGAGCAATTGATTCCTTAGTTTGGCTTTAAAAGGCCAAGTTTGACTTCGGTCAACATTTTGAGAAAACGACCCCGAAATCAGGATTCGACGGTTCCAATAGGTTCGTATGATGATTTTGGACTTGGTCGTATATTCGAATCGGGTTTTGGATAATCCGGGAGCATTTTAGCGTTTAATAGTGAAAATCAACTATTTGAAGGTTTAATGTTTTTTAAATTTGGTTTGGAGTAGGTTTTGGAGTAATCGAGGTCCATTTGAAATTTCAAGTATGGGAATAGCTCCGTATTGTGATTATGGTCTTAGGAGCGTATCCGGATGTTAATTTGGAGGTCCGTAGGTCATTTCGAAGTCATTTAGTGAAAATTAGAAATTTGAAGGGTTTTAAGAGGTTTGACCGGGAGTGGACTTTTTGATATCGGGTTCGAAATCTGATTCCAAAAGTTGAAGTAGGTCCGTATGGTAATTTAAGACTTGCACGTAAAATTTGGTATCATTCCGAGTAGTATACATATATTTCAGCTCATTCGGAGTAAGTTTGAAGAATTTGAAATTTCTAAGTTGAATCAATTTGGTTTGGGGTATGATTCTTAGTTTTGATGTTGTTTTACACGTTCCGAGAGTTCGAGTGAGTCCGCTTTATGATTTCAAATCTGTTAGTATATTCGGGCGGGGCCCCGGGGGCCCCGAGTGTTAACCGGACGAGGCTCAGACCAATTTTGGAATTTTGAAGGAGAGCTGAAGCTTCTAGCTTCTAGTATGATCGCACCTGCGCATGGGCAGCCGCAAGTGCGAGCCACCAGCCACAGGTGCGAAGGTGAGGAGCAGGTCTGCCACCGCAGGTGTGGAACTTTGGGCGCACCTGCGAACACGCTGGTGCGAGGAAAAGGGCGCAGATGCGAAGCTTGGCAGCGAGGGAAAACTCGCACCTGCAAGGTTTTTCCGTCGGTGCGGTACACCCTTCGCAGGTGCGAAAATCGCAGAAGGCAGAACTTTCATTGAAGTCCGGAGTTGCATATTTTAGCCCATTGTTCTTCATGTTTTGGGCGATTGTGGAGCATTTTGAGAGGGGATTTCAACTAGCAACTTGGAGGTAAGTTAATTCTACACACCTTGGGTTAAATACATAGATTATGGGTAGATTATAACCGATAAATCTTAGAAATCAAGGGTTAGAGGAAAAACCTAGATTTGAATAAAAATGAGATTTTAAACATCGAAAATGGTTATGAAATTGGATAGAAATTATATATATGAGTTCTTGAGATTATGGGTAACGTTTTCATCCAAATATTTCCGGAATCCGGGCATGTGGGCCCGGAGTAAATTTTAGAAATTTTACCATTTTGGATAGGTTAATTTATTTAATAGAGTAATTTCAAATTATTGAACGTGTATTAATTATTTTATATAACTTTTGGATAATTTCGGATTTTTCGGCATCAAATTGAGTTTTTCGTGACATTTTGATCGGAAAAGTGGACTTTGAGACAAGGTAAGTCTCTTGTCTAATCTTGTGAGGGGAAAATTACCACATAGGTGATTAACTTAATAATTGCTGCTAATTGTGGGGGCTACGTACACACGAAGTGACGAGAGTCTATACGTAGCTACTATTTATGCTAAAGTCCGGGTAGTTTAGGACTCAAATCATGAATTACATGTATAAATTGTATCTTTTATCTAATTAAATTATTTGGACTATATTGTAAATTGTTAGAGAAAGGTAGTAAAAGATGAAAATCTAATATGCTTAGTTTCTGTTTAAATTAATTAATTATTAAAGGAAATTGTTCATCCTCTCGACTTAATCCTCATAAATATACTCTCATCTCTACCCTTAGTGAGTGTCAAAGTCGGCCATCTCGTCTCTACCTCTTCAAGATTAGGCTTGATACTTACTGGGTATACGTTGTTTACGTACTCATGCTACACTTGTAGCACTTTTTGTTCAGGACCTGAGACAGGTTCTATAGTCGGACCTATTGGCGCGCACCCACGATATCCAGAGGCTTAGTGGTGGGCTGCCTTTAAAAGTCATTCCGCAGCAACTAAATGCCTCTTCTTGGAGACGTTATTCTGTCTGTTTTATTTCAGATATTATTTATAATTTTTTTTATATAATCTACTTGATGCTCATACACTTGTGATACCAGGTCTTGGCACTTACACTAGTAGAATTTGGATTTGTATTATTTTTCTTGGATTTAAATTATCAATATCTTTTATATTTTCATTAATATTGCTAGGAAAAAGGAATAAAATTACTTAGAAAATTTTTAAAGGATGTTTGATATATGTTTAACTTATTATTTGGCTTGCCTCACCGTAGTGTTGGGCGCCATCATGACCTTTAGATGAAATTGGGTTGTGACAACATGGTATCAGAGCACTAGGTTCACTTAGATTTCATGAGTCATGAGCGAGTCTAGTAGAGTCTTGCGGATCGGTATGAAGACGTCTGTGCTTATCTTCGAGAGGCTACAGGGCTGTTAGGAGCATTTCCCTGCTTGATTCCTTATCATGCGATTCGATTCCTTTGAGGCTTATGCCTTTGTTCCTTTCCTACTCGATCTTATACGATGTAAAGCGCTTGTTATAAATCGGGAATTGAGGAAAAATCGTAATGGTACTATAGATGTGGCGCATGATGTTTTTTCCTGCGTAGTTGATTGGGCTATTGCAGTCGCCTTGCGGAAGGTCGTTCTATTGTTTCAGCCCAGTATCAGTACTACATAAGGTTTTGAGATTTGGCATTGATTGTTATGACGATTCGTGCGTTTCTAGCATATAGTGGTTATGTAATGGTAGGATGCTTGTCTATGCGTCGGGGCACTAAATGACTTAAAAGAAGGTTTTTCTCAGTACATAATTCAGAGGTTCAATATTTTATTTCCAGCGGAGGAAAGGCAATCGGACTAAGAATGTTCAGGTTTGGGTTGATGGAGTAATGAGATGTGGTATTTTCAAGCGTGATGAAATTTTCATCTGTGATGTGGTGACGACGCCCGTGATTGAATGTGTTAAGTTCGCCGGTGTTATGATCTTCTTTGATTTTTCCTTCGGATCAGGGTGTTGTGAAATGGTGCTTGAGGGATGGTTGTCAGATAACAGTGTGCAACGGAAATAGCGGTGTGCAGAGGTTCAAGATCGAATGGGTAATTCCAATATTGATTGCTCGAAAAAGATGATCTTTTAGGAGATTTAGAATTGGTAGTAATTTGTTAGTTTATGTGCTACAGGATGGATTTTTATTTGATACGGCATTTGGGTAACGAAGAATGAGAAAGGACATGTGGAAGGTGTCTTGTGGTGGTTAAGTTTATAGAAAGCCAGATGTAAGAAAAACAGAAGTCGAGTAGTTGCTTAAAGGAGAGGGTTTGACCAAAGTGGGAGAGTGTCAAGGTAGCATATGGGTTACGTGGTAGGATAACCACATGTCTTAAGGAGAGTTTGGAGTGATTTGGGATTCCTGGTGGATACTGACTAGGTCTACATACTTAATTTGGAATGTTGGCTGTTATACTGGGGAAAGATTGGATGCGACGGAAATGAGTTTGCCTGATATAAAGCGGAATGCAACATGAATTTGGGTTGGTATATATCGTCGTACCTATAGTTGATGTCAATGGAGAGTGAACGGACTTGTACAGCTGGTGAACGAGCACGAGCTCGGGATGGCTTATTGGTTTCGGGGTAATAGCACTTGGTGAAGCAATGCTGGAGGATGTCAGCATGGAATTTCCACAGGTGGGATATCTCTCGTAAGCATATTAGCGGTTGCGGGATGCTGATGGATCTTCTATGACGAATTTTACTGACTATCCAGTAAGAGGTCAAGTATGTGAATGTGGCTAGTGATTCAGAATGTTCATGAAATATGTAACATAAGGATTTCGAGAAATTTGGTGGGTCGATTATGCGAGATTGTGTCAATGGGGGATAAGGAGTCTTGGTGGGTTCCAAAGTTATATAATTATAGCTTCAAGCTAAGTGGAAAAACCCCACTGTCTACAATTGGATTGCATGGTTGTCTATTTGTGAGGTTTCTGGTTATCGGTGTATTGGTGGGTCATTACAACTAAGGAAAGAAAACATCAGTGGTAATTTGAGCAAAGGATTTGGGGAATGTGTGACATATTTGGCCTTATCGATTCATGTTTAGGCTTTGGGAAGACTCAGAGTCTATACTTCGTGTTGATGTGACATACAAGGAAGTTAATTCGGCCGGGTTCTTCTTTGAGAGAGTGTTCAATTGCTAGCAGAGCCTTGGAGTTGATTATATTCGGGACCAGGTCGAAATAGGTGACTCTCAACCATGGTCCTAGTGGATTCAAAACGTTAAATTGCGGTACCTACGGATTTCGAGCCTGTAGTATGGTTGAGTATCGAGTTTTTGTAGTAGCTTATGAAGGGGGCTTGGAGTGTTCTACATTATCTTCGGGTTGCAGTGTAGTTTTGGAGGAATGGGAGAAAAATAACTTCGGATTCATAAAAGGATTTTCCAGAATAGGTGTACTAGTTGAAGATGCGAATATGCGCATAAGTAGGGTATGAAATGGTTCGTGGGTTTTGGAGACAACGTGGTCTCATGAAATGAGGTCACTCAGGATGAGTGCAGAATTGGGTTCATGATGTTTTTAATAGAGCTATTATTATTCCTAGGGCAAGTGCGGAGTAAATTAGAAGAAGTAGGATCGGTTAGCAATGGTTGAATTGGCGCGATAGTGGCGATGATCAGTTCCTTCAGCATGCTAAGTTATACAGGTGGTTGTAGCGGTATGTGGGAGGCTTGTCGGCCACCGAAATTTGATTTATTTGGAGGTGGTTGATTCAAATGGCTTTGTTGTGTAAATGGAGCCCGGAAGAGTTATAATGGTTAAGATCACGATTTGAGGTGTGTCTTTTTCTACTATTTGGGGAAATTCAGTTGCGTATTGCATTGGCCCTTCTGAAATGATGTTAAGTGGAAGGTTTCTAGCTAGTAAAGTATTTAATTCTACTAGTAGTTCAAGGGTTATGTTGAATATGTGTATTATCGTGTAGCGGCATGATAAGTGCGGTGAGAGGTATGGAATTGGAAATTGAGAATCGAGGTTGCGGTTCGGTGTTGACAGGAATGTCACAAGCTCGAAAGAGCAGAAAAGGATTTAGAGGTTTAAAGCAAGCTGGTATTGTCTTCAGCATCACTTGAGATCGGTGTTATGTGTAGGAGGCTTTGTGTATTGATTTACGGATCCTTTATTCGAGTTACGCGGGTGGAGTAGTTCTTTCCAGAGTTCATTTTTGCTTATGTATCACATTCGAGTTTGTAGCATGTTAGCGCATTATTGGCGTCATACGAGATCTTGATCAGGGTTTGAGGTGGCTTAGTTCCTGTGTAGTTATACTGGGTGAGATGAGACTATTGGACCTGAAATCTGTGCAATCAGATTTTATATAAGGTATATTAAAGAATAAATATCGCCATTCAGTCCAGAATAAGGTAATGGTCCTTGTCAGAAGGAGAAACTCAATAATTTGTTGACTCGGCAGTTGGTTATGAATTTCTGTACGTTTCTTCCATCGTGGAAGCATTGCGAGAGTTGGAGCATAACTTATATGTATCATGAGATGTGTTGTAGACATCATATTCGTGAAATCTCGGCTATTGTTATCAGGGGATGTTATTATGGGCACGTGATTGGTGCGGTGCATGGTCTAAATTCAACAAAGGTATGCAATCCTGTATTGGTGCATCGTGTAGTGATTGATACGGTGATCGTAGGTTGGAAACAGGCATGGCAGAGAATTCTGGATGTTAGAATTGGACTCTAAAGCTTAATTGCCTAAATAAAGGGGAGAATCTTCAGATTTGCTTGACCTAATGTTCTCAATTGGGTGTGGTAGCACGGGTAGGTGCTCGAAGTATTAAACAGTGATTTTGGACAACTCCGGAACAGTCCTTAGCACGTTCGATTTACCATGATCAATTGATATCATTCAATTTACCAGTCTTGTTCATACCCGAATTGATATAATTAGCATCCTCCAATCTTCTTAATTGTAACGACCCAACCGGTCGTTTTGACTGTTAGAACTTCGTTCCCCTAAATAAGACTCCCCGTATATGCTTTTACCAATTTATAACTTGTGGGGATGGTTGGTTGGGGATTTGGAAGTGTTAGGGTTAAAATCAGAACAATTGGTTTCTTAGTTTGGCTTTAAAAGGACAAGTTTGACTTCGGTCTATATTTTGAGAAAACGACCCCGGAATGGGATTCGACGGTTCCAATAGGTTCATATGATGATATTTGACTTGGGCGTATGTTCGAATCAGGTTTTAAATAATCCGAGAGCGTTTTAGCGCTTAATAGTGAAAATCAACTATTTGAAGGTTTAATGTTGTTTAAATTTGGTTTGGAGTATGTATTGGAGTAGTCGAGGTCCTTTTGAAATTCCGAACCTAGGAATAACTCTGTATTGTGATTCTGGCCTTAGGAGCGTGTCCGGATGTTAATTTGGAGGTCCGTAGGTCATTTCGGAGTCATTTAGCGAAAGTTAGAAATTTGAAGGTTTTTAAAAGGTTTGACCGGGAGTGGACTTTTTGATATCGGATTCGGAATCCGATTCCGGAAGTTGGAATCGGTCCGAATGGTGATTTAAGACTTGCACGCAAAATGTGGTTTTAATTCGAGTAGTATACGTATATTTCGGCGCGCCGAAGTAAGTTTGAAAAATTTGAAATTTCTAAGTTGAATCAATTTGGTTTGGGGTATGATTCTTAGTTTTCATGTTGTTTTACACGTTCCGAGAGTTCGAGCGAGTCCGTTTTATGATTTTAAATCTTTTGGTATATTCGGGCGGGCCCCAGGGTCCCCGAGTGTTAACCGGACGAGACTCGGACCAATTTTGGAATTTTAAAGGAGAGCTGAAGCTTCCAGCTTCTGGTATCACTGCAAGAAATCAGATGTTTAGTGGCAACTTAAGTCACCACAAATGCAGATAATGTCTCCACTATAACCAATTAATAGCGACTTTTGGGTCGCTCCATGTACAATTGTTACTAAATGTTATTTTGTGACGACTGCTGAAGGTCGCCACAAAAAGCACCCATTTGCGGCGAGTTCAGTCGCCACAATAGGTAAAAATAATCTGCAACCACAAGGTCGTTGTGTGTTAGGTCGCCACTGAAGAAGACGTTTAGTAGCGACTATAGTCACCACGACAACTATTATACCTTTAGTGGTAACTCCGATCGCCACTATAGTATGTGATTTAGTAGCGAGAATTGTCGCTACAAATACTAATAGTTTTTGTTACAAAGTTTGGTCGCTACTAAAACTTATTTTTTCAACATATTTTATTTTTCTAAAAACAATTAAGCTGCAACAATATTTCTATGAATATTACAGAAATGTATCATAAGAGACACCATTAAGAGCATTTCTCAAACAAAATGATAAAGGAACTTCTTATTAGAAATTCAAAACATAGAATCTGTGCATATACATAAAATGTCCAAAAAAAGGAGCAAAAATAAAATGTATTCGAGCTCCTCTTTGCTAGCATCATTTCCTCTTGAAAATTATATGTCCCCAGAATGCAGCAAGAAACTCTCATGTCCTAGAATGCAGCCAAAGGAGGGAGCGAAAACATCCTATACAAAATCAAAAGAGAATAATATTGATATTATTCTATAAGAAGGCACATTATTATCTTTTACGTATACATTGGACAAATTGGTTACTACCTACAAAAGAAAATCAAGGAGATTAGTTAGAAAATACATTTAGATACCAAAAAAATGAAATGATATAATCATGTCAATATGTTTCAAAACAATCACGTCAACAATGATAACTAAATTACTTTCTTTCATATGTAGTGCTCAAGCTAAAGATAACAAATTAGAACTTTCTTTATTTTTTATTCACTAATCATATTTTCTGAAAAGAACAAACCTCATAAAGACCATATCATAGTGTACTGTGATGGAAGTATAGTTTGGCAATATTAGCATTTGAAATAGTTCCCGAGTTGCTGGTATAAATTGATTCATGTTTCCTAGCTCAAACCCTAACTTGAACCCTTTTGAATGATTCTTGAAGATTAGAGAAATTTCTATGAATTTCAATCCATGTAGATGTTAATACTACCATTAATTAGTGTTAACCCATTATAAAAATATCATAAAACTCACCTTTGATGTGTATTTGGGTTGAGGATGCTCCACCTTCTCTCTAGAATCCAAAACTTAGCCAAAATTATTATATTTTTCTCTCTCCCGGAACTTCCCCTGTTTTATAAAAAACATGAACTGCGTAGGCTGACTGCGTACTCTATGCAGATTGGCGACACAGCTTAACCCTCCCCTTCACTTCCATATTGATTTTGCCTACGCAATGGTACGTAGGTTACACAGACTCGCGTAGCTGTTCTGCCATTCTTTAGTAAAATGGTCATAATATCTTGTATAAATCTCCAAATGACTAACGGTTTACGGTTGAAAATTAGACTCAAGGGGTTTTAATTGTATAGGTTATACACTATATAACTCTTCATATATTGATAGTTATGCGCGTTTGAAGTTAGATCTTGTGGAAACTCACTTGAAACTTTATCCCATCATATAATTTTCAACTTGACTTAGCCTTAGGGATCTTCTTAGATCCTAAACCATTTTTAGTGGACCTCATACATATATTATCATGATCAATTGATATCATTCAATTTATCAGTCTTGTTCATACCCGAATTGATATAATTAGCATCCTCCAATCTACTTAATTGTAACGACCCAACCGATCGTTTTGACTGTTAAAACTCAGTTCCCCTAAATAAGACTCCCCTATGTGCTTTTACTAATTTATAACTTGCGAGGATGGTTGGTTGGGGATTTGGAAGTGTTAGGGTTAAAATCGGAACAATTGGTTTCTTAGTTTGGCTTTAAAAGGCCAAGTTTGACTTTGGTCAATATTTTGAGAAAACGACCCCGGAATTAGATTCGACAGTTCCAATAGGTTCATATGATAATTTTTGACTTGGGCGTATGTTCGAATCGGGTTTTGGATAATCCGGGAGCGTTTTAGTGCTTAATAGTGAAAATCAACTATTTGAATGTTTAAAGTTATTTAAATTTGGTTTGGAGTAGGTATTGGAGTAGTCGAGGTCCGTTTAACATTCCGAGCCTGGGAATAGCTCCGTATTGTGATTCTGGCCTTAGGAGCATGTCCGGATGTTAATTTGAAAGTCTGTAGGTCATTTCGGAGTCGTTTAGCGAAAGTTAAAAATTTGAAGGTTTTTAAGAGGTTTGACCGGGAGTGGACTTTTTGATATCGGATTCGGAATCCGATTCCGGAAGTTGGAGTTGGTCCGTATGGTGATTTAAGACTTGCACGCAAAATGTGGTGTCATTCCGAGTAGTATATGTATCTTTCGGCGCGTTCGGAGTAAGTTTGAAGAATTTACAATTTCTATGTTGAATCAATTTGGTTTGGGGTATGATTCTTAGTTTTCATGTTGTTTTACATGTTCCGAGAGTTCGAGCGAGTCCGTTTTATGATTTCAAATCTTTTGATATATTCGGGCGGGCCCCGGGATTCCCGAGTGTTAACCGGGCGAGACTCAGACCAATTTTGGAATTTTGAAGGAGAGCTGAAGCTTTCTGGTATCACTGCAAGAAATCAGATGTTTAGTGGGACTTAAGTCACCACAAATGCAGATAATGTCTCCACTACAACCAATTAATAGCGACTTTTGGGTCGCTCCATGTACAATTGTTACTAAATGTTATTTTGTGACGACTACTAAAGGTCGCCACAAAAAGCACCCATTTGCGGCGAGTTCAGTTGCCACAATAGGTAAAACTAAATCTGCAACCACAAGGTCGTTGTGTGTTAGGTCGCCACAGAAGAAGACGTTTAGTAGCGACTATAGTCGCCACAACAACTATTATACCTTTAGTGGTAGCTCCGATCGCCACTATAGTATGTGATTTAGTAGCGAGAATTGTCGCTACAAATACTAATTGTTTTTGTTACAAAGTTTGGTCGCTACTAAAACTTATTTTTTCAACATATTTTATTTTTCTAAAAGCAATTAAGCTGCAACAATATTTCTATGAATATTACAGAAATGTATCATAAGAGACACCATTAAGAGCATTTCTCAAACAAAATGATAAAGGAACTTCTTATTAGAAATTCAAAACATAGAATCTGTGGATATACATGAAATGTCCAAAAACATGAGCAAAAATAAAATGTATTCGAGCTCCTCTATGCTAGCATCATTTCCTCTTGAAAATTATATGTCCCCAGAATGCAGCAAGAAACTCTCATGTCCTAGAATGCAGCCAAAGGAGGGAGCGAAAAAATCCTATACAAAATCAAAAGAGAATAATATTGATATTATTCTTTAAGAAGGTACATTATTATCTTTTACGTATACATTGGACAAATTGGTTACTACCTACAAAAGAAAATCAAGGAGATTAGTTAGAAAATACATTTAGATACCAAAAAAATGAAATGATATAATCATGTCAATATGTTTCAAAACAATCACGTTAACAATGATAACTAAATTACTTTCTTTCATATGTAGTGCTCAAGCTAAATATAATAAATTAGAACTTTCTTTATTTTTTATTCACTAATCATATTTTCTGAAAAGAACAAACCTCATAAATACCATATCATAGTGCACTGTGATGGAAGTATGGTTTGGCAATATTAGCATTTGAAATAGTTCCCGAGTTGCTGGTATAAATTGATTCATGTTTCCTAGCTCAAATCCAAACTTGAACCCTTTTGAATGATTCTTGAAGATTAGAGAAATTTCTATAAATTTCAATCCATGTAGATGTTAATACTACCATTAACTAGTGTTAACCCATTATAAAAATATCATAAAACTCACCTTTGATGTGTATTTGGGTTGAGGATGCTCCACCTTCTCTCTAGAACCCAAAACTTAGCCAAAATTATTATGTTTTTCTCTCTCCCCGAACTTTCCCTGTTTTATAAAAAAATAAACTGCGTAGGCTGACTGCGTACCCTATGCAGATTGGCTACGCAGCTTAACCCTTCCCTTCACTTCCATATTGATTTTGCCTACGCAATGGTGCGTAGGCTACATAGATTCGCGTAGCTGTTCTGCCACTCTTTAGTAAAATGGTCATAATATCTTGTAGAAATCTCTAAATGACTAACGGTTTGATGCGTTGAAAACTAGACTCAAGGGGCTTTAATCTTATAGGTTATACACCATATAACACTTCATATATTGATAGTTATGCGCATTTGAAATTAGATCTTATGCAAACTCACTTGAAACTTTATCCCATCATATAATTTTCAACTTGACTTAGCCTTAGGGATCTTCTTAGACCCTAAACCATTTTTAATGGACCTCATACATATAGTATCATGATAAATTGATATCATTCAATTTACCAGTCTTATTCATACCTGAATTGATATAATTAGCATCCTCCAATCTTCTTAATTGTAACGACCCAACCAGTCGTTTTGACTGTTAGAACTACGTTCCCCTAAATAAGACTCCCCGTATGTGCTTTTACTAATTTATAACTTGCGGGGATGGTTGATTGGGGATTTGGAAGTGTTCGGGTTAAAATCGAAACAATTGATATCTTAGTTTGGCTTTAAAAGGCCAAGTTTGACTTCGGTCAATATTTTAAGAAAACGACCCCGAAAGCGGGATTCGACGATTCCAATAGGTTCATATGATGATTTTTGACTTGGGCGTATGTTTGAATCGGGTTTCGGATAATCCGGGAGCGTTTTAGCGCTTAATAGTAAAAATCAACTATTTGAAGGTTTAATGTTCTTTAAATTTGGTTTGGAGTAGGTATTGGAGTAGTCGAGGTCCGTTTGAAATTCTGAGCCTGGGAATAGCTCCATATTGTGATTCTGGCCTTAGGAGAGCGTCCGGATGTTAATTTGGAGGTCCGTAGGTTATTTTGGAGTCATTTAGCGAAAGTTAAAAATTTGAAGGTTTTTAAGAGGTTTGACTTGGAGTAGACTTTTTGATATCGGATTCAGAATCCGATTCCGGAAGTTGGAGTTGGTCCGTATGGTGATTTAAGACTTGCACGCAAAATGTGGTTTTAATTCGAGTAGTATACGTATATTTCGGCGCGTTCGGAGTAAGTTTGAAGAATTTGAAATTTCTAAGTTGAATCAATTTGGTTTGGGGTATGATTCTTAGTTTTCATGTTGTTTTACACGTTCCGAGAGTTCGAGCGAGTCCGATTTATGATTTGAAATCTGTCGGTATGTTTGGATGGGGCCCCAGGGTCCCCGAGTGTTAACTAGACGAGGCTCGGACCAATTTTGAAATTTTGAAGGAGAGCTGAAGCTTCTAGCTTCTGGTATGATCGCACCTGCACATGGGCAGCCACAGGTGCGAGCCACCAGCCGCATGTGCGAAGGTGAGGAGCAGGTCTGCCACCGCAGGTGCGGAACATTGGGCGCACCTGCGAACGCGCAGGTGCGAGAAAAAGGGCGCAGATGCGATGCTTGGCAGCGAGAGAAAACTCGCACCTGCGAGGTTTTTCCGCATGTGCGGTACACCTTCCGCAGGTGCGAAAATCGCAGAAGGCAGTTGTCACGATCCCAAATTTCCTTCGTAGGATGTCGTGATGGCACCTAGTCTCTAAGACTAGGTAAGTCTATCAATGCGGAATACAAATTTAAATCTGAAATAAATAAACTACAATTCAAACAATTTCAACTCCCAAAACCCGGTAGAAATAAGTCACAAGCTTCTAAGAATTTATTCTCTATGTCTCTATACCTCAGAGTCTAAAGCAAATAAGGAAGACAATATAGTAAGATAGAAGGGGACTCCGGAGTCTGCGGTCGCTGGCAGATATACCTCAAAATTTTCTCGTACAACTAGTTTACTGATGCCTGGTCTGATAAGGTGTACCTGGATCTGCACAAAAAGGATGTGCAGAAGCGTAGTATGAGTACAACACATCGGTATCCAGTAAGTGCCAAGCCTAACCTCGATAAAGTAGTGACGAGGTCAGGTCAGACCCTACTGAAAAATAATAATAGCATGATAAAATATTAATAATATAATAAAATAAATGACAATGGGAATGAATCAAGTAGCAGGTCACCATTTAATTACACAAAATAATGGCAATTAGTATCTCGTGGAAACAAACAAAATTTTCTTTCAACTTTAAGAAAATTACAACAAATAATCAAAGGCAACTGCAGCCATAAATCAATATAAATAAGGACACTCCTGAGGTACCGCCTCGTAGTCTCAAATCATAAATAAATTCACAATATCTCATTTTTCTTATCTCACTGCGGGAGCCTTCACAATTTATTTTAAAGAAAATATTATTTTCAAAATAGCATCCCGCGTTTTAGCCATCCTTATTACACCGCATGACTTCTAGTAGTCCCCCCTACTGGCCACGCATATCAAGCCACTCTTATCTCACCGCATGCATTTCAATACCCAGACCTTATACCACCGCATGCGTATCAATATCACAATATATCACAATTTGCACCTCAAGTGCTCAAATAATTTAACTTTTCAAAATAATTCAACAACAATATTTTTTCACAATAAAGAGCTCACGTCTCATGCCAAAATAAATCGTCAATAATATTTTTCTACAATAAAGAGCTCACGGCTCCATTACAATGAGTACAAAAATCTTACAAAAATATTTAGGAATAAATAATTCAACAAAATTATATTTCAAAGTCTTTAATGCGTGGGTTGCTCTGATGGTAAGCATTCTCCACTTCCAACCAAGAGGTTGTGAGTTCGAGTCACCCCAAGAGCAAGGTGGGGAGTTCTTGGAGGGAAGGATGCCGAGGGTCATTTGGAAACAGCCTCTCTACCCCAGGGTAGGGGTAAGGTCTGCGTACACACTACCCTCCCCAGACCCCACTAGTGGGATTATACTGGTGTTGTTGTTGTTGTTGTAATACGTTGCTTCAATACCAAATTTAAAAATATCAAATACTTTATATTAATAATATTTAATTTAAATAAAATCAACTTCAAATAATGCATAGAATAAAAGAAACCAAGTTCCAACTAAACAGATAAAATAATCAGCAGGAAAAGGTCAAGCAAATTTAAAGTATATAAATCAAATCAATGATGGAGAATATAACAAGATTTAATAATTTAATTAATATGGAACAGTGATATACACAATTGTAAAAAAACATAATCCTTCACATTTAGTCTGTGTACACACTCGTCACCTCGTGTACACGTCTTTCATTACATTACAATTAATACCAATCCTAGGGGAAATTTCCCCCACACAAGGTTAGACAAGTCAATTACTTCGACTTGCTCCAATTTAACCAAGTATTATGATTTTTTCTGGATTTTCTGACTCCAATCAACTCGTATCTAGTCATAATTAATTCGATACAGTCAACAAAAATTATAAGAATCAATTTCATAAGAAAATACTATATTTTTCAATAAAATCCGAAATTAGCTCAAACATTGCCCGTGGGGCCCACATCTTGGATCCGGCAAAACTTTCAAAATCCGACAACGCATTCAATTACGAGTCTTACCATACTAGTTTCACTCAAATCCGACTCTAAATCGACACCGAAATCTCAAAAATTCGTTTCTATGAGATATCTAAAATTTTCCCAAATTTCTATATTAAAACACTAATGAAATGGTGAAAACAATGATATATTTGTGTATATAGACCAAATCCGAGTTAGAATCACTTACCCCAATGTCTTTGCTTGAAAATCTATCAAAATCGCCTTTGCTCAAGTTCCAGTTTGTTAAAAATGGCGAATGGGACGAATGCCCTCTTTTATAAATCTGCCCAGGCAGCCTTCGGAACTGGGCCTCGATCATGACTTCGATCATGGCCCTCGAGCCTAGGCCTCGATCGTGGCTTCGATCATAGGCTCGAGCAGGGACCTCGGTCATGGTCTCGATTATGGCATCGAGCCTGGTCCTTCGATCATGGCCTCGATCCTGACATCAAGCCTGGGCCTTCGATCATAGGCTCGAGCAGGGACCTCGGTCATGGCCTCGATTATGGCATCGATCCTGAGTCTCGTCTCTGGCTTTGACCCTGGCCGTCGACCCTGGGCTCGATATCTGGGCTCGATCACAACCCAGAATATCCAGCAGAAGAAAAAAAATTGCAGCAGCTTTTTAAGTCCAATTTTTGATCCGTTAACCATCCGAAACTCACACGAGGTCCTCGGGACCTCAACCAAATATACCAACAAGTCCTAAAATATCATACGGACTTAGTCGAGACTTCAAATCACATCCAACAACACTAAAAACAAGAATCACACAGATTCAAGCCTAATGAATTTTAAAACTTTTAATTTCTACAAACGACACCGGAACCTATCAAATCAAGTCTGATTGACCTCAAATTTTGAACGTAAGTCATAAATGACATAACGGAGCTATGACAATTTTCGAAACTGGATTCTGACCCCGATATAAAAACGTCAACTCCCCGGTCAAACTTCCAAACATAAATTCCTATTTTAGCCATTTCAAGCCTAATTTCACTACGGACTTCCTAATACCATTCCGATCATGCTCCTAAGTCCAAAATCACAATATAGAGTTGTTGGAATCATCACAATTCTATTCCGGGGTCGTTTGCACATAATTCGATATCCAGTCACTATTTGAACTTAAACTTTTAATTTTTCATCATAATTCCATATCTCGGGCTAGGGACCTCGGAATTTGATTTCGGATATACGCCCAAGTCCCAAATCACGATATGGACCTACCGGAACTGTCAAAATACTGATCTGAGTCCGTTTGCTCAAAATGTTGACCAAACTCAATTCAGTTGAGTTTTAAAGCTCTAATTCACATTTTAATCCATTTTTCACATAAAAACTTTCTGGAAAATTTTACGGACTGCGCACGTAAGTCGAATAATGATAAATAGTACTTTTTGGGGTCTTAGAACATAGAATTAATTATTAACTTGAAAGATGGCATTTTGGGTCTTCACAGCATAAGCTTCATTTAAGTCCGGAGTTGCATATTTTAGCCCATTGTTCTTCATGTGTTGGGCGATTGTGGAGCATTTTGAGAGGGGATTTTAACTAGCAACTTAGAGGTAAGTTAATTCTATACACCTTGGGTTAAATACATAGATTATGGGTAGATTATAATCGGTAAATTTTAGAAATCAAGGGTTAGAGGAAAAACCTAGATTTGTATAAAAATGAGATTTTAACCACGAAAATGGTTATGGAATTGGATAGAAATTATATATTTGAGTTCTTGAGATAATTGGTAACGTTTTCATCTGAAAATTTCCGAAATCCGTGCACGTGGGCCCGGGGTGAACGTGTATTAATTATTTGAACGTTTATTTATTATTTGAACGTGTATTAGTTATTTGAACGTGTATTAATTATTTTATATAACTTTTGGATAGTTTCGAATTTTTCGGCATCGAATTGAGGTTTTCGCGACATTTTGATCGGAAAAGTGGACGTTGAGACAAGGTAAGTCTCTTGTCTAATCTTGTGAGGGGGAAATTACCCCATAGGTGATTAAATTAATAATTGTTGCTAATTATAGGGGCTACGTACGCACGAGGTGATGAGAGTCCGTACGTAGCTACTATTTATGCTAAAGTCCGGGTAGTTTAGAACTCAAATCATGAATTACATGTGTAAATTGTATCTTTTATCTAATTAAATTATTTGGACTATATTGTGAATTGTTAGAGAAAGGTAGTAATAGATGGAAATCTAATATGCTTAATTTCTGTTTAAAAGAAATTGTTCATCCTCTCGAATTAATCTTCATAAATATACTCTCATTCCGGAGGTACATAAGAAAATGTGCTTATTTCTTGTGGAGCGGGCCGAACGCCTCGGCAGTATAGATGCATCTATGGATCGCGCCGCACGTCTCTCGACAGTATACACGACACTCTGGATCGGACCGTACGACCTCCATAGAAATCATGCCTAATAATAATAATAATTACACGATACCTTGATATTTAATTGCAGCTTGTGAATTTAATTTATAGATTGGAAATTATTGCATTTGAAAGAATTTAATTATTTCTGCTGGTTAAATAAGATTATTGTTAACTCTGTGAATCATGTTGATTTAAATATTCTATTTTTATTTTATTTATTATTATTGACCCTTAGTGAGTGTCAAAGTCGGCCATCTCGTCTCTACCTCTTCGAGATTAGGCTTGATACTTACTGAGTACACGTTGTTTACGTACTCATGCTACACTTGCTGCACTTTTTGTACAGGACCTGAGACAGGTGCTATAGTCGGACCTATCGACGCGCACCCATGATATCTAGAGGCTTAGTGGTGAGCTACCCTTCTGAGTCATTCTGCAGCAACTAAATGCCTCTTCCTCGAGACGTTATTCTGTCTATTTTATTTCTGACTCTATTTATAATTATGTTTTGTATAATCTACTAGATGTTCATACACTTATGACACCAGGTCTTGGCACACACACTGGTAGAATTTGGATTTCTATTAGTTTTCTTGGATTTAAATTATCAGTATCTTTTCTATTTTTATTAATATTGCTAGGAAAAAGGAATAAAATTACTTAGAAAATTCTTAAAGGATGTTTGATATATGTTTAACTTATTAGTTGTCTTGCCTAGCCGTAGTGTTGGGCGTCATCAGGACCTTTAGATGAAATTGGGTCGTGATGAACGGGGTGTTACATTTTCGACCTCCTCTTCTTGACACAAACTGGAATTTAGTTAAAATTGTATCTGTAAGGTCCTCAGTTGACTCCACTACCACTTCTTCAATATCGACATCATCAAATTCTAGTTGGTTAGTTTGGTCATATTCTCTTCTCAACTCCTCCATTATAATGGCAATTGATACAGCCAATTCATGCTCTTCTTGGCTACTATCCACACTATAAGCATGTTGTGCTTTACAAGGTTCAATTTGTTTATTCGCTTGAGCCTACAAGTTGTGAATAGTTGCCTCTTGCCTTTATATCTGCAGTGGTTTCTCATCATATTGTTCCACAAGGCACTGCAACTTATCTTTGATCTCCTTTAGGTCAACGTCCCCATGTTCTTTGTTCCTATTAACTTCACATGAAAATGTAGAACCATCATAATAAGGGGTTGGGGAGGATAAGAAATACAAGCACAATCATAAAAGTGACCATCTTGATCACCACAAACATCACATATATTCCACACATAAGATTGAGTTGGTGCACATAACTTGCTCTCGGGAATATTTTGATAATTTTGCCACAGGTGGTTTTCTTCATAATATATATGAGGATCAATAGTAGAATTACCAACACCTAAACTCTCATAATTTCAAGATGTCATGTTTCTCAAATCAACAAGTAGAATAAAATAAAATAAAAAAACAAAACAAGACAAAATAAGGTTCAAACTTGAAACCTAGCAATATGTACACCTACAACTACACCGTTAGTTCCTCGACAACGGCGCCAAAATTTGATCACGCCCAACTATGACTTATAAAAAGGACTAAACGGTCGTTGCAAATATAATCCGGTTTACAAGTCCGGAGTCGAATCCCACTAAGAACTAAGGTTTAGCTATAGTTGTTCAATACTGCTAAGAAACACAAGTCCAAATAATTTCTTAGTTATAAAGATTTGATTTTTATTTCTACTAATTAACTAACAAATATTATAAAGCAGTAAAATTACCAACTAATAAGGATGAAATTAGAGACAAGCTTAGGGAGGTCTAGAGTTATGATTTCGCCAATTGTCGGAATCCTTCCCACTATGCCTTCTATAATTTCGCCTAAGTATTCTCTACTAATCGTGAGTACTTTGGGTGTCGTAGCTCTCTCTCGAGAAACTACCACAATTTATTAGTACGTATTCTCTCGAACTACGCTAGCTGGCACTAATTCACTGCTCACTACGATCACACCAAGGTTTCGTTATCTCTAATCCCACCTTTAAACCTTCCGTATTGATCTCTCATATACGTTAGGAGTGACGTTGTTTAATAACTACCTAAATGTGTACCCTCTCTCGAGTAATATACACACTAAATAGGCACAGTTAATTGATGGACATTCAATAAACAACAATAAACACATAGTTGAACAAGTAGAGGAATCCAACGGCTCAATTATATAAAAACATAACAAGAATTTATCCTACAAAAGGTTTTATCAAAACTCTAGATAACAAATTAGCTATTCAAAATAGTATGAAAAACTATAATACTAGAATTCATAACCAATAATGAAAATAGGAAGAAGGAAGTGAAAAACTCATAGAAGAATTTGACGCCTTGCTCCTAGCGTGTTCTCGCCTCCTTAGGCCGAATCTCATCTCCGAAAATGCCCCATTTGGTTGAATCTACCCTAAAATCGGCTCCTCCTGTGCTTGGCATCCTTTTTCTTCTCCAAAATCGTGTCCAACCCTAGAATAACTCGTTCGGAGAGTATTTATGTCAATCCTCGGTCCAAATCTAGGTTGGGGTCTTTTTAACCCATGACTTTTAATTACCGTGCTATAGACCTCGCAAAGCCTGGTCTATAGCGCGGTCGAAACCTCGTGAAGCCTGGTCTATAGCTCGATCAACTTGTCTATAGACCTCGCGAAGCAAGGTCTATAGCGCGGTCGACCTGGCTATAGACCTCGCGAAGCCTGGTCTATAGCGGGGTCGACCTGGCTATAGACCTCGCAAAGCCTGGTCTATAGCACGACCAACTTGGCTATAGACCTTGCAAAGCCTGGTATGTAGCACAGTTTGGATACTTAACGTTTTTGTGCTCTTTTCTTGTATTTTTGTCCTCTTTTTGTGCAACGTTCGTTCGGCGATTCCTTCCGATGTTCCTACACATAAAATAACCCAATTTAGCTCAAATGTCGCACAATAACTCATTAGAACAACAAAATATAGGGTGAGTAATATGCTAAAAGTATAGCATTTTGGCCTCACATCACAACCCGACATATAAATATATAATTTTTATATATACTTTTAAGATTTTATATAGATTTTTCTTTAAAATATGTCTAGAAATATTTGGGATTCCGTTGTGGGATATAAAGTTTAATAGAATATGAAGTGCTCCATATTTATTGACCTGAAATAATGGGTTGTATGATCACTTTCTTATCAAGTGTTACTGAAATGTGTCTATCTCTTTGTTCTTCCATATTCATATCATATATTAAGATCTATTAAATTCTTATATCTTTTTCGAATGTGAAGTGATTATTAATATTTAGGTATCATATTGATTTTTATGTATAATTACTAAATTCGATTAACTTGAAAGTTTACATCAACGAAATATTATTGTCAGACGACTAAAAAAATAACTATTATGTGTTACTAATAGAATTCTCACATAATAATATTTTAATCGATAATATTTTTGTCAATTTTTTATATTTTTACTAAATATATATTTATTTATCAAATATTTAACAAAGTAAGATTGAAATAGTATTTAAGTAACAAAAAACCCGAAAATCCGACAAAATCGAACCAATCCAAACCGTTATAGTTGGTTTGGTTTGGTTTTGATAAAAATCGAACCAACCCGGTCCATGTACACTTCTAAATTGAAGAAACATGTTTTGCTAATTAGGTTCTCGTTTAATAACTAGAGTATTCATTACCACGCAAAATCATGGTTACCAGCAAGGTCAATTGTCAAGGAAGCTCTTCTAAAAAGAAAGGATGTCGACCCAAGTGGAGAAATCATGGTTTTATCACTAACTTGCCCAGTTAGTTCCATTTCACACTATTTCATTTCCTTTACCAAAACTTCTACTCCAAGTTTTATAAATAATTCTCTAGCAACAAAAATGGACTCCATTTGTGATGACCCAAAAGGTCATCTTATGTTTTAGAACTCGAATATGCGCTCTTAAGCCTTAAAAATCTCATTTTTACCCTCCTCGATTTGCATGCACAGTCCGGGCAGGTTTCCGGAAAGATTTTATATTAAAAACTAATGAAAATAAGAATTTTTGCCTTAAAAGATGATTTTAGTTGACTTCGATTAATATTTTTGGTAAACGGGCCCGGATCTATTCTTTGACGGTCCCGGTAGGTCCGTATCGAATTATGGGACCTGGGCGTATGCCCAGAATCGAATTTGGAGGTCCCTAGCTTGAGTTATGAGTTTTTGATGAAAATTTAAAGTTTGGAAATTATTTATTTTTAAGAATTGATTGATATTTGGCATTGTTAGTATCAGGTCCGTATTTTGGTTCTGGAGCCCGGTACAGGTTCATTATGATATTTAAGACATGTGTGTGAAATTTGGTGAGAAACAGAGTTGAGTTGACGTGATTCGGATGTCCAGTTGAGAAAATAGAAATTTTAAAGTGTTCTTGAGAATTTCATTTGAATTGGTGCTAAATTTAGAGTTCTAGGTGTTATGTCGGCGATTTGATCGCACGAGCAGGTCCATATGATATTTTTAGACTTGTGTGCATGTTTGTTTTGGAGCCCTGAGGGCTCAGGTGAGTTTCGGATAGGCCACGAGATGTTTTGGACTTTGAAAATCTGGTTTTTCTGCAGAATCTGTGTTCTGGCATGTCTTTCTTCACGTTCGCGAAGGTACTCTCGCGAACGCGAAGAGTAAACTGGGCAGCTAAGAATTTCTTCTTCACGAACGCGAAGGCTTGGTCGCGAACGCCAAGCGATGGGGGCGTTACCCTTCGCGAACGCGTAGCATTAGGCACTGGGGAGGGGGAGTCAGCCTTTTCTTCATCGCCAACGCGAGCAATGTCTCGCGAATGCGAAGACCAGGGAAGGGTAGGCTACGCGAATGCGAGCACTGCCTCGTGAACGCGAAGGCTTGGCAGGCCATACACTTCGCGAACGCGACAGTGCTCTCGTGAACGTGATGAACACTGTCGCCCAGCATTTAACAGAATCCAAAATGGGATTTTTGCCAAAAAACTCCTTTTTCTCAAACACTCAAACGGTGAGGGGCGATGTGACAAAGTCATTCCTTCCCCAAATTTTTGGTAAGTGATTCTAAACCATTTTCTTTCAGTTACCCATTATATTTCTGGAATTTTCAACCTAAAATCTAGAGTTTTCATGGTAGAATTAGGGGTTAGGGTAGAAAATAGGGATTTCGGGAATTTGAGGATTTAGACCTCAATTTGTGGTTGGATTTCAAAACTAATTACATATTTGGGCTCGGGGGTGAATGGGTAAAATGATTTTGGTCCGAACCTCGAGTTTTGACCAAGCAGGCCCGGGGTCGAGTTTTCGACTTTTTGGAGGAAAACTTGAAAATTTTAATTTATGAAATATAATTGATTCCTTTAGCAATATTTGATATTATTGAGTCATTTTTAAATAGATACCAGTAGTTTGGAGGTGAATTCCAAAGGAAAAGTTGTGATTGAGAATTAAGTGGCATTCGGAGCGAGGTAAGTGTTGTGTCTAACCCTGATTTGAGGGAATTAGGAACCTTAGATTATTTGCTAAGTGAAATTCATGTGAGCGGCGTATATGTGAGGTGACGAGTACTTATGCGGCACCAATTTACTTATTTTCCATGTTTCTCTATTTTTCTTATATTGTCTTATTCCTATGCCAAATTTCTACGTGTTATACTGGTGCTGTTCAAATTATCGTTCTTATCATGTTTACGGAATTTTCTGTTGATAATTGAGTATTTATTTCAAAGTTGAGATTGATATTATGGAACCAAATGTTGAAGTAAGGTTTGTACTTGTTATTCTATCTCCCTGTTGTTATTCATGCATTGCATTATGGTAAGGGAGAGTGTTAATGCACGAAGGGTGATGCCGTGCCATATTGTAAGTGTTAATGCACGAAGGGTGATGCCGTGCCATATTGTAAGTGTTAATGCACGAAGGGTGATGCCGTGCCATATTGTAAGTGTTAATGCACGAAGGGTGATGCCGTGCCATATTGTAAGTGTTAATGCACGAAGGGTGATGCCGTGCCATATTGTAAGTGTTAATGCACGAAGGGTGATGCCGTGCCATATTGTAAGTGTTAATGCACGAAGGGTGATGCCGTGCCATATTGTAAGTGTTAATGCACGAAGGGTGATGCCGTGCCATATTGTAAGTGTTAATGCACGAAGGGTGATGCCGTGCCATATTGTAAGTGTTAATGCACGAAGGGTGATGCCGTGCCATATTGTAAGTGTTAATGCACGAAGGGTGATGCCGTGCCATATTGTAAGTGTTAATGCACGAAGGGTGATGCCGTGCCATATTGTAAGTGTTAATGCACGAAGGGTGATGCCGTGCCATATTGTAAGTGTTAATGCACGAAGGGTGATATTGTGCTATATTATGAGTATTAATACACGAAGGGTGATGTCGTGCCATGATATGAGAGTAAAAGAACGAAGGGTGATGCCGTGCCGTTTCTATTAATTTTATGGTGAGATTGAGAGTAAAAGCACGAAGGGTGATGCCGTGTATTTTTCTTTACTGTATTCATTATTCGTGTTGATTTATGGTATATTGACTGCTTCGGTGATCATTCTGTTGTAGTTATTTATTTGTATTCCCCTCAGTGTGTCTCCCCTCCCGACATTTCCTGTTTAGTTCTTCATTCCTGTTATTTGCGTATACACTGTTAAATTGTACAGGTTGATTGTAGGTGCCTTGCCTTAGCCTTGTCACTACTTTGTCGAGGTTAGGCTCGACACTTACCAGTACATGGGGTCGGTTGTACTGATGCTGCACTCTGCACTTTCTGTGCAGATTTTGATACCGACTCAGGTTGATCGAGATTTGCTATTGGTCCGCTGTCCGAAGACTCAAGGTAGATCTGTCGGCGTTCACAGACCTTGAAGTCCCCGTCTATCTTTTCATGTCCTACTGTTTTCTTTCATTCAGACAGTTGTATTTCTTTCAGACTATTACTTGTAGTAAATTCTAGAATACTCGTGAATTGTGACTCTAGATCCGGGTGGTAGTAACTAATACAGTTTTATGATATTCCGCACTCATTATATTTCATTTTAGTTAATTATTGTTATTTACTGAATAGAAATAAGGAATTCGTTTAATGATTCTCTAATGTTGGCTTGCCTGGCAAGTGAAATGTTAGGCACCATCACGGTCCCGTCGGTGGAAAATTTTGGGTCGTGACAGTTGGTATCAGAGCACTAGGTTACATAGGTCTCACGATTCACGAGTAAGCTTAGTAGAGTCTGGAGGATCGGTACGGAGACGTATATACTTATCTTCCAAAGGCTATAAAGTTTAGGAACAAGTTTCACTTCTATTCTTCTTTGTCATGCAATTTTGCTTTCTCAACACTAATTGAACTCTTCTACTCTTATTCTCTCGCAGATACCGAGAACACGTACCGCTTCCTCAGTTGAGCAGCAGCCAGAGCCTCCAGTGATAGCTCCTACGCGGGGCAGAGGTCGAGGTCATGCCAGAGGCCGAGGCAGGGGCAGGGCTCAGCCTAGGGCCCAAGCAGTAGCCCCAGCAGTGGAGCCTCAGATAGAGATTGATGAGGAGGTTCCAGCCCAGACTGTTCCTGTCGGACCAGCTCAGGTTCCCGAGGGGATCATTGTTACCCCAGTCTTCAAGACAATTTGGTCCGTTTGGTGGGCCTTATGGAGAGTGTGGCCCAGACTGGCACATTTCCCATGGCACCAGCAGTCTCTCAGGCTGGAGGAGGAGCCCAGACTCCTACCACTCCTGCTCCGGAGTAGATAGCTCCCCAGTATCACGCTCCAGCAGTTCAGCCAATCAGATTAGTTCAGCCGGTTATTGCGGCACAAGTCGGAGATGGGCCAGCTATGTCTTCTGAGGCTTTATGGAGATTGGACAAGTTCACCAAGCTCTTTCCTGTTCACTTCAGTGGTGACCCTTCAGAGGACCCCCATCAGTATCTTGACAACTGACACGAGGTTCTACGAAACATGGGTATAGTGGAGACCAATGGGATCGATTTTGTTGCATTTCAGATGACTGGTTCCACCAAGAAATGGTGGAGAGATTACTTATTGACCAGACCAGCTGGGCCGCCTGCTCTTACTTGGGACCAGTTCTCTCAGCTCTTCATAGAGAAGTTTCTGCCTATCACATTGAGAGAGAAGCGTCGCCGTCAGTTTGAGCGTCTTCAGCAGGGCAGTATGACTACTACTCAGTATGAGACCCATTGTGTAGATTTGGCCCGTCATGCCATTCTTCTGCTTCCCATCACGAGAGAGAGGGTGAGGAGGTTTATTGATGGACTTGCTAAGCCTATCAGATTGCAGATGGCTAAGGAGACTGGGAGTGAGATTTGTTTTCAGGCGGCTTCTAATGTCACCAGACGAGTCGAGATGGTTCTTACTCAGGGAGGTCAGGGGTCTGACAAGAGGCCTCATTATTCTGCTGAGTTCAGCGGTGCCTCATCTAGAGGCAAGAGTACGTTGGTAGAGGCCATCCTCCCGGGCCGTTTCATTCAGCTCTCTAGGCATCCCACGGTGCCTCAGGTGGTAGTGGCCCTCAGATGCATTATTCCGACCAGCTAGCCTACAGTGCACCACCAGCTCCTATTAGTGCACCTCCACTCCAGAGTTATCAGGGTGGTTATTCGGGTCGACAAGGTCAGTTTCAGGGTCAGCAGTCATAGCAGCCGAGGTTATGTTATACTTATGGTGATCCGAGGCACATTGCTAGATTTTGCCCTTGGGCAACGGGCAGCTCATAGCATCAGAGTTCTCGTACCATGGTTCCGGCTCCAGTTGTTGCACCACTCGCTCAGCCAGCTAGAGGTAAGGGTCAGGCAGCCAGAGGTAGGGGCCAGACAGTTAGAGGTAGAGGTCAGGCCGTTAGAGGTGGAGACTAACCAGCTAGAGGCCATCCCAGGGACGTAGTTCAGGGTGGTGGGGCCCAGCCCCGGTGTTATGATTTCCCAGCCAGGCCTGAGGCTGATTCATCTGACGCTGTTATCACAGGTACTGTTGCAGTTTGCAGTAGAGATGCTTCAGTTCTATTTCATCTGGGATCTACATACTCCTATGTGTCTTCCTATTTTGCTTCCTATTTGTTTGTGCCCCGTGAGTCTTTCAGTGCTCCTGTGTATGTGTCCACACCAGTGGGAGATGCTATTGTTGTAGATCGTGTTTATCATTCGTGTGTGGTCACCATTGGGAGTCTTGAGACTCGTGTAGATCTTCTACTTCTCGACATAGTTGATTTTGATGTCATACTGGGTATGGATTGGTTGTCACCTTATCATACTATATTAGATTGTCACGCCAAGACAGTGACCTTAGCCTTGCAGGGGTTGCCTCGATTAGAGTGGAGAGGGAATCTTGGCCATTCTGCCAGCAGGGTTATCTCTTAAGTGAAGGCTCGGCATATGGCCGAGAAGGGGTGTTTAGCTTATTTGGCTTATGTCCGCGATTCTAGTACGGAGATTCCTTCCATAGATTCGGTGCCGGTTGTTTGTAAGTTTCCAGAGGTGTTTCCTGTAGACCTGCCGGGGATGCCACCTGACAGGGATATTGATTTCTGCATTGATTTGGTTCCGAGCACTCAGCCTATTTCCATTCCGCCATACCGCATGGCCCCGACAGAGTTGAAAGAATTGAAAGAGCATTGCAAGATTTGCTTGATAAGGGCTTCATTAGACCTAGTGTCTCACCCTGGGGTGCACCTGCGTTGTTTGTGAAGAATAAAGATGGATCGATAAGGATGTGTATAGACTATCGACAGTTGAACAAAGTCACCATCAAGAACAAGTATCCATTGCCGAGGATTGATGATTTATTTGATCAGCTTTAGGGTGCCAAGGTGTTTTCAAAGATTGATTTGAGATTTGGCTACCATCAATTGAGGATTAGGGCATCTGATGTTCCTAAGACAGCTTTTTGGACTCGGTATAAGCATTATGAGTTTCTAGTGATGTCATTTGGACTGACAAATGCTCCAGCATCATTCATGGATTTGATGTATTGGGTGTTCAAACCTTACTTGGATTCCTTTGTGGTTGTGTTTATTGATGATATATTGATCTAATCCCACAGTCGAGAGGAGCATGAACAATATCTTCGGATCGTTGTTCAGACTCTGAAATACAGCTAGTTATATGATAAGTTCTCACAATGCGAGTTTTGGTTGAGTTCAATTGCTTTCTTAGGTCACGTTGTATCAGTGGAGGGTATTCAGGTGGATCCTAAGAAGATTGAGGCAATCCAAGATTGGCATAGACCCACATCAGCTATAGAGATTCGTCGATTTGTGGAGTGGTTTTCATCCATAGCAGCCCCGTTGACCAGATTGACCCAGAAGGGTGCCCCGTTCAGGTGGTCAAACGAGTGTGAAGCGAGCTTTCAGAAGTTCAAGAAAGCTTTGACTACGACACCAGTATTGGTATTACCCACAGGTTTAGGATCTTATATAGTATATTGTGACGCATCTCGTATTGGTCTGGGTGCGGTATTGATGCAGGGTGGCAAGGTTATTTCATAAGCTTCGTGGCAGCTGAAGGTTCACGAGAAGAATTACCATGTTCATGATCTAGAGCTAGCCACCTCCTCTACCTCAAATTGAGTTCCTTCTGCTTGAACAAATACTGCAAGCTCCGATGATCAGTGAATACCTCACATTTCCCACCTCCGGGACCGTGATGGCGCCTAACATTTCACTTTCTAGGAAAGCCAATATTAGAATCATATTATCCATTTTAAAATAATTTTTAAATTTATTAATAACAAAGAAACAAATGCGGAAGTAAAGTCTGAAATGTAGTGAATAATCTATAAAAATAAAGGTGTCTAAATACCATCCTAAAATTAGAGTCACAAGTGCACGGGCTTCTAGAATAATACAAATAAAAGTCTGAATAAAATAAAGCTGTCTGAAAACAAACACACAGCTAAAGTAAAGTAGACGGGGACTTCAGAACTGTCACGACCCAATTTCTCCCCCCCGTGAGCTGTCGTGACGGCACCTAGTCTCTACGACTAGGTAAGCCTAACACTTTGCGGAAATGAAACAAAAGCATGAACATTAACTACTAACAGTAACAAATATCTAATAAGCAACTGCTTGCCACTCGGCATATACAATTAACACCTCTGAAAATGTACAAAATAATTTTCCAAAACCCGGAATACCGTAAGTCACACGATACTAAGAACTCTTAACCGTTCTATGCATCATTTCTACAGAAAGAAGGAAAAATGGACATAGGGGGATACATGGGGACTCCGAGGATCTGCGGGCGCGAGCATATGTACCTTAAAGTCTCCAATAAGCAGCAACGACTGCTACTAGTGATGAGACTGGTAAGATAAACCTGGATCTGCACACGAAAAACATGTGCAAGAAAGGGCGTGAATACACCACAACGGTACCCAGTAAATGCCAAGCCTAACCTCGGTCGAGTAGTGACGAGATTAGATCAGGGCCCTAATGGTATAAATATAATAAAATAAGACAGAATGAAATATCGCAGTAAACTAAATATGGAAATCTAACAGGAATAGAATCAATGAAAGTCAACAGCTCAGAACATAGTGATAACAACAGGGGATCTCCCGAGATACAGTCTCATAGTCCCAAACGTAAATGGGCAGGGGGATCTCCCGGAATACCGTTCCATAGTCCCAAAGTAAATATGCAGCGCAACCAACTGAAATAACAGTTATAGTAAGAAATCCTACAGTTTATACTAAGTTCAAGTCAAGGAAAAACAGGAGATTTCACTAAACATGCTACATAAAGTTCAAATAGGCAGTTAAACAAGTAGGCATGCTGTTCTAACTTAAACAGGATAGTTACATATGCTAGGATGTTTCAAATAAGGAGAAAACAAGATATGACTTAGTGAAAACGGAGTTTTACAACAAATAGCCCGTGTACGTACTCGTCACCTCACGTACACGGCGCTCACATATCAAACAGTACCAAATCCTAAGGGGAGTTCCCCCAAGCAAGGTTAGGTAAGCCACCTAACTCGAACCAAGCCCAATCAATCAGTCACAATGCCCTTCTCATGCATATCCGGCTCCGAATGGCCCAAATCTAGACAAAATCAAAGCAAAATGCAAGAAATTAGAAAAACGCCCAAAAAGTCTCCCCGGGCCCACATCTCTGAATCGGGTAAAAGTCACAAAATACAATCACCCATTCACTCACGAGTCTAACCATACCAAATTCACTCAAATCTTATACCACAATATCGATCAAAACCCCAAAATTTGGTTTAAGAACTTTTCTTAATATTTCCCAATTATTTTCACCCCAAATCCGAAATTAAATGATAAAACTAATAATAGATTAGTGGGTTATAACCATAAAGGAGTTAGGAATCATTACCCAATGACTTCCTCTGAAAATCTCTCAAAATTTTGCCTACTACTGAGCGCCCAATTTCATTTTGTGATATGAACTCAAAATCCTCGTTTTTGAACTTTAAATTCTACCCAGGTATGCCCTTCTTCGTGAACGCAGTAAAGCCCCGCGTTCGCGAAGCACAAGCTGCTTCAGACCAAAAATATACTCATTGCGAATGCAATGCACTGGTCGCGAATGCGAAGCTCAACTAGCCTGACCCTATGCGAACGCGGTACAATCATCGCGAACGCATAGGCTAACATGTCTGGAACCCGTCTGATCGTTGACTCTACGCGAACGCGAGGTCCTTATCACGAACGCGTAGCCTTAGTGTTCCATACCTTCGCGAACATGGGAACAACATCGTGAATGCCAAGAACAACTTAGCCGCCTTTCCCATATGCTCTACGTGATCGTGAGACCTCTCTCGCGAACGCGATGAAGGATTGTATGCAACAAAAACACTAGAAATCTGCTATCTTTCAAGTCCAAAACTAGTCCGTTAAGTACCCGAAACTCACCCTCGGCCCTCGGTACCTCAACCAAACATACTAACCAACCCTAAAACACCATGCGAACTTAGTCGAGCCCTCAAATCACATCAAACAACGCTAAAATCACGAATCACCCTCCAATTCAAACTTAGAGAACTTGAAACTTCAAAATTCTACAACCGATGCCGAAACCTATCAAACCACGTCCGATTGACCCAAAATTTTGCACACAATTCATAATCAACACTACAGACCTACTTCAACTTCCAAAATCAGAATCCAATCCCGAGATCAAAATTTCCACTACCGGTCCAAAACTCCAAAAATTCGACTTTCGCCAATTCAAGCCTAAATAAGCTACGGACCTCCAAAAGACAATCCGGACATGCCCCTAAGTCCAAAACCACCTAATGGAGCTAACGGAACCGACGGAACTCCATTCTGGAGTCATCTCCACATATTTCTGACTAAGGTGCCAATCCTAAGGCTTAAACCTCCATTTAGGGACTAAGTGTCCCAAACACTTCCAAAAACCAAAATGAAACCTCCCGGCAAGTCACAATAGTAGACAAAGATACGAGGGAAGCAGTTAAATAGGGGATCGGGGCTAGAACTCTTAAGACGATTGACCGGATCGTCACATCCCGCCCCTCTTAAAACAATCGTTCGTCCTCGAACGAGTATAGAGACATACCTGAAGCTGTGAAAAGATGAGGATAACGGCTGCGCATATCTTGCTCGGTCTCCCAAGTCGCCTCCTCGACCGGTTGGCCCTGCCACCGAACCTTTACTGATGCAATATTCTTTGACCTCTGCTTCTGAACCTGCCTATCCAAAATAGCCACTGGCTCCTCAACGTAGGATAGAACCTTGTCCAACTGGACTGTGCTGAAATACAACACATGAGATGGATCGACGTGATACCTCAGAAGCATCGAAACATGAAATACCAGATGAACTCCTGCTAGGCTGGGAGGTAAGGCAAGCTCATAAGCAACCTCCCCAACTCTCCGCAACACCTCAAAGAGGCCAATAAACCTTGGGCTCAGCTTGCCCCTCTTTCAGAACCTCATAACGCCCTTCATAGGCAAAACCCGAAGCAGGACCCGCTCTCCAACCATGAATACAACATCGCAAATCTTCCAGTTCGCATAGCTCTTCTGTCTGGACTGGGCTGTATGAAGTCTGTCCTAAATCACCTTCACCTTCCCCAAGGCATCCTGAACCAAATCCGTACCCAATAATCTAGCCTCGCCCGGCTCGAACCAACTTACTGGGGACCGACACCGCCTACCATACAGTGCCTTTTACGGTGCCATCTGAATGTTGGACTGATAATTGTTGTTGTAGGCAAACTCCGCAAGTGGAAAGAACTGATCCCAAGAACCTCCAAACTCCATCACACATGCACAGAGCATATCCTCAAGAATCTGAATAGTGCGCTCGGACTGCCCATCCATCTGAGGGTGAAAAGTTGTGCTCAACTCCACCTGAGTACCCAACTCCTGCTGTACGACTCTCCAGAACTGCGATGTAAACTGCGTGCCCCGGTCAGAGATGATAGATATCGGTACGCCATGAAGTATGACAATCTCTCGGATATAAACTAGAGCTAGCTGCTCGGAAGAATAGGTAGTCATCACAGGAATGAAATGAGCTGACTTGGTCAGCCTGTCCACAACAACCCAAACAGCATCAAATGTTTGCTGAGTCTATGTGAGTCCAACAACGAAGTCCATAGTGATCTACTCCCATTTCCACTTCGGAATCTCTATCTTCTGAAATAACCCACCCGGTCGCTGATGCTCATACTTCACCTGCTGGCAATTTAGACATCTAGCCACATACACTACTATGTCTGTCTTTATCCTTCTCCACTAATAATGCTGCATCAGGTCCTGATACATCTTCACGGAACCCGGATAAATGGAGTACTGCGAGCTGTGAGCCTCCTGGAGAATCAACTTACGCAAACCGTCTATATTAGGCACACATAACCTACCCTGCATCCTCAATGCACCATCATCCCCGATAGTGACCTCCTTAGCATCACCGTACTGGACCGTGTCCTTAAGTACAAGCAAATGGGGGTCATCATACTGACGCTCCCTGATACGATCATAAAGAGAAGACCAAGAGACCATACAAGCCAATACTCGACTCGGCTCAGAAATATCCAATCTCACAAACTGGCTGGCTAAGGCCTGAACATCCAATGCCATAGGCCTCTCAGCTGCTGGTAGAGATACTAAACTCCCCAAACTCTCTGCCCGACGACTCAAAGCATCGGCCACCACATTAGCCTTCCCGGGATGGTACAAAATGGTAATGTCATAATCCTTAAGAAGCTCTAACCACCTCCTCTGACGCAAATTAAGATCATTCTGCTTGAACAGATGCTGCAAACTCCGGTGATCAGTGTAGATCTCACAAGGAACGCCGTACAAGTAGTGCCTCCAAATATTCAAGGCATGAAAAATAGCTGATAGCTCAAGGTCGTGGACAAGATAGTTCTTTTCATGCGCCTTCAGCTATCTGGATGCGTAGGCAATCACCCTACGGTCCTGCATCAACACCGCGCCGAGACCAACTAGCGACGCATCACAATAAACTGTATAAGACCCCGAACCTGAAGGCAATACCAATATTGGGGCTGCGGTCAAAGCTGTCTTGAGCTTCTGAAAGCTCTCCTCACACTCCTCTGTCCACCTGAACGGAGCACCCTTCTGGGTCAGCCTGGTCATAGGTGCTGTAATAGAAGAAAATCCCTAAACAAATCGACGGTAATACCCCGCCAACCCAAGAAAACTCCGGATCTCTGTAGCTGAGGATGGTCTGGGCCAACGCTGCACTGCTTCCACCTTCTTTGGATCCACCCTGATCCCCTCACTCGACACAATATGAACCAAAAATGCCATGGAGTCTAACCAGAACTCATATTTTGAGAACTTTGCAAACAACTTCTTTTCTCTCTAAGTCTGAAGCACTGTCCTCAAGTGCTGCACATGATCCTCCCGAGTCCGAGAATACACTAGAATGTCATCAATGAATACGATGATGAAAGAATCAATACAGGGCTGGAACACACTGTGCATCAAGTGCATAAAGGTTGTTGGGGCATTGGTCAGCCCAAATGACATCACAAGGAACTCCTAATGGCTATACCGAGTCCTAAAAGCATTCTTCGGGATATCTGGCTCCTGGATCTTCAACTGATGATAACCTAATCGCAAGTCAATCTTGTAAATTATTTTAGCACCCTGTAACTGATCAAATAGGTTATCAATATGAGGCAAAGGATACTGTTCTTCACTGTGACCTTGTTTAACTGGCGATAATCAATACACATACGCATAGAACTATCCTTTTTCTTCACAAATAAGACATGAGCACCCCAAGGTGACATACTGGGCCGAATGAAGCCCTTATCAAGCAACTCCTGTAACTGCTCCTTCAACTCCTTCAACTCCTTCAACTCAGGAGGAGCCATACGGTATGGAGGAATAGAGATGGGCTGAGTGCCCGGCAACAAATCAATGCCAAAATCAATATCTCTGTCGGGCGGCATTCCCGGACGATCAGTTGGGAACACATCTGGATAGTCCCTCCCTGCTGGAACTGACTCAACTATAGGGGTATCAATACTGGCATCTCTTACATAAGCTAAATACGCATCACGCCCCTTCTCGATCATTCGTTGAGCTTTAAGAAATGAAATAACTTGGCTGGGAGTATACTCTATCGTACCTCTCCACTCTAATCGTGGTAATCCTGGCATAGCCAACATCACGGTCTTAGCGTGACAATCAAGAATAGCATAATGGGGCGACAACCAGTCCATGCCCAAGATAACATCAAAATCTACCATGCTGAGTAATAATAAGTTGGCTCTGGTCTCAAAACCACTAAGAGTAATCAAACACGACCGATACATGCGGTCTACAATAAGAGAATCTTCTACAAGAGTAGACACATAAATAAGGGAACTCAAAGAATCCCGAGATATGCCCAAATGTGGGGCAAAATAAGAGGACACATATGAATACGTAGAGCCTGGGTCAAATAATACCGGCGCATCTCTATGATAGACTGGAACAATACCTGTAATGACAGAGTCGGAAGCAACTGCCTCTGTACATGCCGGATGAGCATAATAACTGGCCTGGCATCCCCTTATAGGGCGATCTTGACCTCCCCGACCTCCACCTTGAGCTGGCTGAGCAGGTGGGGCGGTAGCTGGTGCTGGAACCATGGCCTGAGGACCTGGTGGAGCACGTGATGGCTGAGAAGTCTGTGGAAGTGCAACCCTCCTAAGTCTGGGGCAATCCCTCACCATATGGAGGGTGTCTCCATACTCAAAACAACCCCTCGGAGGGCGTGGCTGTTGCGACTGACTCGGGCCAGGTCTGCTGGACCGGCCGCTAAAAGCACCCCGAGCAGAAGGCACACTAGATACTGGTGGTGCATAATAAGGCTCCTAGGGCCTAGAAGGGGCTGGAACACCACTGATGGCTGGAAGAGCTGAATACACAGGGCGACCCACATAACCCCTACCATGGTGGGCTGCTGGGGCACGAGCTCCAGAATAAGAACCAGTCTCTCGAGACCTCTTGGCCTCTCTGTCCTCTCGGTCCCGGGCAAGCATGCCATCCAATCTCCTAGCAATACTCACAACCTGCTGGTAAGGAATATCCATCTCCAGCTCCCTGACCATACTAATCCTGATACTAGGGTAGAGTCCTTCAATAAATCGTCGAACCCTCTCTCGAACTGTGGCAACCAAGGCCAGTGCATGTCGGGCCAAATCACTGAAGTGGACTACATACTCTGACACAATCATAGCACCCTGCGCAGCTGCTCAAACTCCGTGCACCATGTGTCCCTGAGGCTCTGATACCAACTTGTCACGACCCAATTTCTCCCTCTGTGAACTGTCGTGATGGCACCTAGTCTCTACGACTAGGTAAACCTAACACTTTGCGAAAATGAAACAAGAACATGAACATTAACTACTAACAGTAACAAATATCTAATAAGCAACTGATTGCCACTCGGCATATACAATTAACACCTATAAAAATGTACAAAACAATTTTCCAAAACCCGGAATACCGTAAGTCACAAGCTACTAAGAAGTCTTAACCATTCTATATATCATTTTTACAGAAAGAAGGAAAAATGAACATAAGGGGATAAAAGGGAACTCCGAGGATCTGCTGGTGTGAGCAGATGTACCTTGAAGTCTCCAATAAGCAGCAACGACTGCAACTAGTGATGAGGCTGGTAAGATGAACCTGGATTTGCACACGAACAACATGTGCAGGAAAGGGTGTGAGTACACCACAACGGTACCCAGTAAGTGCCAAGCCAAACCTCGGTCGAGTAGTGACGAGATCAGATCAAGGCCCTACTGATGTAAATATAATGAAATAAGACAGAATGAAATATCACAGTAAACTAAATACAAAAATCTAACAGGAATACAATCAATGAAAGTCAACAGCTCAGAACATAGTGATAACAATAGGGGATCTCCCGATATACCGTCTCGTAGTCCCAAACGTAAATGTGCAGGGGGATCTCCTGGAATACCATTTCATAGTCCCAAAGTAAATATGCAGTACAGGGGGGATATCCCGAAATACCGTTCCGTAGTCCCAAAGTAAATATGCAGCGCAACCAACCAAAATAACAGTTACAACAATAAATCCTACAGTTTAGACTAAGTTCAAGTCAAGGAAAAATAGGAGATTTCACTTAACATGCTGCACAGAGTTCAAATTAGGTAGTTAAACAAGTAGGCATGTTGTTCTAGCCTAAACAGGAGAGTTACATATGCTAGGGTGTTTCAAATAAGGAGAAAACAAGTTATGACTTAGTTAAAAATGGAGATTTACAACAAATCCATGTAAGTGAAGCTTCCTCATCCGGACTACTCAACTCATAAGCACGCCACCACTGATAGGCTGCTCCTCTAAGCTGGAAAGTAGTAAAAGAAACCCCACTCGTCTTCGCTATGCCCATAGTACGGCGAATACGATGACACTCCTCCAAAAAACCCTAAGCATCATCTGTAGCCAATCTGCTGAAGGTAGGTGGGTGGTACTTTAGGTACCTCTCAAGTCTGAGCTGCTCCGCCTCAGAAGCAGCTGTTCTAGTCTCATGCTGAACCGGGGCTACCGGCGGCATAGGAATGAACTTTGGGGCCTGATCAACCTGAACCCTCTGCTCAGGAGCGTGGGCTGCGAGAGTCTGTGCCCCTCCCCCGGCCTGAGATATAGAAGGAGCTAAAGGAATCAATCCAGCCTGAGCTAAGGTGCTGAACATGCTCATGAACTGGGCTAGAGTCTCCTGGAGGGCTCGTGCAGCAATAGGAACCTCCAGTGCCTGCCCTCCAGCTGGAACTGCTGGGGGCTCCTCTGTCACAACTCGAACGGGTGCTCTGGCTGCACCACGTGGCTGTACTCTACCCCGGCCCCGGCCTCTGGCGGCTCTAGCAGGGGCCCGGGTGCCTGGTCGTCAGATCCTCCAGTACGGGTCCTCACCATCCGCGGGAAAGAATAGAATAGAGAATATTTAGAAATTGATGCCAATAACTCGCACGATAAGGAATCAAAGAAGTGTGTTTGTTCCTAACAGTTCCATAGCCTCCCGAAGATAAGTACAGACGTTTTCGTACCGATCCTCGAGACTCTAATAAACCGGCTTGTGACTCACGACTCCTATGAACCTAGAGCTCTGATACCAACTTATTATCTAGCCTTTAACCATTGCACCACCCAGCAGTCTGCTATGTTTCAAGTCCAAAAACTAGTCTGTTAAGCACCCGAAATTCACCCGAGGCCCCCAGGACCTCAACCAAACATACTAACCAATCTTAAAACACCATGCGAACTTAGTCGAGCCCTCAAATCACATTAAATAATGCTAAAATCACGAATCAACCTCCAATTCAAACATAGAAAACTTAAAACTTCAACATTCTACAACCGATGCCAAAACCTATCAAACCATGTCCGATTGGCCCCAAATTTTGCACACCAGTCATAATCAACACTACAGACCTACTCTAACTTTCGGAATCGGAATCTGACCCCGAAATCAAAATTTCCATTACCGGTCCAAAACTCCAAAAATTTAACTTTCGCAAATTCAACCCTAAATAATTTACGGACCTCTGGAACATAATCCGGACACGCCCCTAAGTCCAAAATCACCAAACGGAGCTAACAGAACCGACCGAACTCCATTCTGGAGTCGTCTTCATACAGTTCCGATTACGGTATCAATCCTAAGGCTTAAAGCTCCATTTAGGGACTAATTGTCCCAAACACTTCCAAAAACCAAAATGAAGCCTCCCTGCAAGTCACAATGGCAGAAAATGATATGGAGGAAGCAGTTAAATAGGGGATCGGGGCTATAACTCTCAAGACGACAGGCCGGATCGTCACAAGAATTGCGGACGCCGTGCAGTTATACCTCAAGTCTTCTCTAGGTAGCTGGAATCCGAACAAGTCGATGGTACGCCGCTGGGACCAACTCCGAAATCTGCACAAGAAGTGTAGAATGTAGTATCAGTACGACCGACCCCATGTACTGGTGAGTGTCAAGCCTAACCTCGATGAAATAGTGACGAGGCTAAGGCAGGTCACTTACATTAACCTATACGCAATAATAGTAATAATCACAATAATAGAATTAAATCAGGTAACTCATTTTTAATAGTTGAAGCCAACTCAGCAATCATAACCAATTATTATTTCAAAAAATTTCCGTTGCAACGTGCAAACCTCTCCCACAATATATTCATTTTCAATCCTCCAATATATTTATTTTAATCAATTATATATAGAATTTTAAATAAGTCTATTGCGGCGTGCAACCCGATCCCCCAATATGGACTTTTAATAATTCTGTTGCGGCGTGCAACCCGATCCCCCAAATATAGACTTTTAATAAGTCTGTTGCAGCGTGCAACTCGATCCCCCAATATAGACTTTTAATAAGTCTGTTGCGGCATGCAACCCGATCCCCCAATATGGACTTTTAATAATTCTGTTGTGGCGTGCAACTCAATCCCCCAATATAGACGTTTAATAAGTCTGTTGCGGCATACAATCCGATCCCCCAATATATTTACTTACTTACAATTTCTTATAAAAGAAATTGCCCCAATAAATGCAACAATTAATATGAAATTATAAGACAACAAGCATGCAACAATTATGATTTATTTATGAAACAGACAATAGCAAGTAGCAATTTATTTTGGTAATCATGGAGAAAATAGGCAGTTTAATATTTAATATGCTAACTGTCAAGTAACAATTATGACACATAAATCAAATAAGCATGCAATAATTATTGCAGAAATTCAAGAATTAATATTTGACAAAGAATATGAGAAAAACAATTATTACAACAATTAATTCGTGTCTTAGAACAATTTATGATTTTCAAATAGTTATGCAAACAATTAATTTGACGACGTATAGACACTCGCCATCTCGCCTATACGTCGTTCACATGCATTTCACATAACAAATAATTTAAGGGTTTTATTCTCTCAAGTCAAGGTTAACCACGACACTTACCTCGCTTTGCAACCAAATTTCAATAATCCAATAAACCTTCTCCTCGCGAATTCGTGTCCGAAATCCTCAAATCTAGTCATACATAATTCAATATACTCAATACAAATCGTAGGAATTAATTCCATATGAATTTACTAATTTTTCGGATTAAAATCCAAAATTCATCTCAAAACTCCTCAGTGGGGCCCACGTCTCGAATCTCGGAAACACTTACGAAATCCATACACCCGTTTCGAGAAGAGTCCAACCATACAAAAATTACCACATTCTGACGTCAAATAGACCTTCAAATCTTAATTTTTCATTTTTGGAAAGTTTTACAAAAATTCCAATTTCTTGCACCTAAATCCGAAATAAGTGATGGATATAGACATGGATTCATGAAATATAATCACTTTTGGTTATAGAACAGTTACCCACTTCAACGTTGTGAAAATCCCCTTTGAAATCACCCAAATCCTAGACTTAAAACTCAAAAATGAGTAAAAATGGCGACTTCCGAATTTATGGGCTCTGCCCAGTCATTTTCGCATCTGCGGATAAAAGTTCTGCATTTGTGGACTAACATTTGCGAGACAAGGCTCACATTTGCGATGCCAGGCTGCCAGATGAAGTTTCGCATCTGCGGACATTCCTGTCGCACCTGCGACATCCGCTTCTGCGCAAAATGGCCGCACCTGCGAAGACCCCAGGCTTGCTCAGTCCCGCATCTGCGCAATTCCGCCGCACCTGCGGCCAAGACTCTCGCAGGTGCGATTACATCAGAGGTAGAAATTTCAAATTTTTCCTCAAGTCCAAATTTGATTCGATTTCAATCTGAATCACTCTCGGGGTAACCGGGACCCTGTCAGAATACCAACAAGTCCCATAACATAATACAGACTTACTCGGGGTCTCAAATAACATCAAATAACGCTGAAACTACAATTCACACCTCGATTCGAACTTTTGAGTTTTAAACTTTTCAATTTTCAAATCTCATGCCAAAGAATCTTAATTAAATCCGGAATGACTTCAAATTTGGCACACAAGTCATAAATGACATAACAGATCTATTCAAATTTCCAGAATCGAATTCCGGCCCCGATATCAAAAAGTCAACTCCGTGGTCAAATTTGAAAATCGATAGCCTTAAATTCCTAGTTTCCGTTAAATGGTCATAACTTGAGCTAGGGACCTCAAAATTAAATTCCGGGCATACGCCCAAGTCCCAAATTATGATACAGACCTACCAAAACTGTTAAAATAATGATTTGACTCCGTTTGCTCAAAATGTTGACCAAAGTCAACTCAGTTGAGTTTTAAGGCTCTATTTCACATTTTAATCATTTTTTCATATAAAAACTTTTCGGAAAATTATACGGATTAGGAACGCAAGTCGATGAATAATAAATAGTACTTTTCGAGGTCTTAGAACATATAGATAATTATTAAATTTAAAGATGACATTTTGGGTCATAACGTTCTCCACCTCTAAAACAAGCATTCGTCCTCGAACGGAGTTAGAAAAAGTACCTGAGCTGGTGAATAAGTGTGGATATTTACTCCGCATGTCTGACTCGGACTCCTAGGTAGATGCCTCTACCGTCTGACCTCTCCATTGCACCCGAACTGAAGGATAACTCTTAGACCTCAACTGCCGGACCTGCCAGGCTAGAATAGCTACCGGCTCCTCCTTCTAAGTCAAATCTTTGTCCAATTGGACTGAGCTGAAATCAAACACATGGGACGGATCACCATAATATTTCCGGATCATAGACACATGGAACACCGGATGAATCGCTGATAAACTAGGTGGTAATGTAAGCATGTAGGCTACTTCACCCACCGTTTCAAGAATTTCAAAAGGTCCAATATACCTAGGGCTCAACTTCCCCTTCTTTCCGAACCTCATTACACCTTTCATAGGTGAAACCCGGAGCAATATTCTTTCTCCAACCATGAATACAATATCAGGAACGTTACGGTCGGCATAATTCTTTTGCCTAGACTGAGTTGTGCAAAGTCGATCCTGAATAACCTTGACGTTATCCAAGGCATCTTGTACCAAATGGGTACCCAACAATCGAGCCTCTCCCGGTTCAAACCATCCAACTGGCGAACGACATCGCCTTCCATATAAATGCCTCATATGGAGCCATCTGAATACTCAACCGGTAGCTATTATTATAAGCAAACTCCGCAAGTGGCAGGAATTAATCTCAAGAACCTCCAAAGTCTATAACACAAGCGCGAAGCATATCTTCCAATATCTGAATGGTGCGCTCTGACTGTCCATCTGTCTGTGGATGAAACGTTGTACTCAACTAAACCCGCGTGCCTAGCTCATGATGTACATCCCTCCAGAAGTGTGAGGTAAACTGCGTACCTCGATCTGAAATAATAGATACGGGCACACCGTGAGGCGGACAATCTCACGAATGTAAATTTCTGCTAACCTCTCTGAAGAATAGGTAACTACCACTGGAATGAAATGTGCTGACTTGGTCAACCTGTCCATAATGACTCAAACTGCGTCAAATTTTCTCTGAGTTCGTGGGAGTCCAACAACAAAATCCATAGTGATACTCTCCCACTTTCACTCAGGAATTTCTAATTTCTGAAGCAAACTACCATGTCTCTGATGCTCGCACTTAACTTGCTGACAATTTAGACACCGAGCTATATATGCAACTATGTCCTTCTTCATTCTCCTCCACTAGTAAGTTTTCCATAAATCTTGATACATTTTGGCGGCACCTGGATGAATAGAATACCTGGAACTGTGTGCCTCTTCAAGAATTAATTCACGAAGCCCATCCATATTAGGCACACAAATACGACCCTGCATTCACAGAACTCCATCTTCCCCCACAACAACCTGTTTGGCATCACCGTGCTGCACCGTGTCCTTAAGGACAAGTAAATGAGGGCATCATACTGTCTCTTTCTGATTCGCTTATATAAAGAAGACCGAGCGACTGCGCAAGCTAGAACCCGACTAGGTGCTGAAACATCTAACCTCATGAACTGATTAGCCAAAGTCTAGACATCTACAGCTAACGGTCTCTCACTAACCGGAATATAAGCAAGGTTGCCCATACTCACAGCCTTTCTACTCAAAGAATCAGCCACCACATTGGCCTTTCCGAGGTGATACAAAATGGTGATATCATAGTCTTTCAACAATTCCAACCATCTTCTTTGCCTCAAATTAAGATATTTGTGTTTGAACAGATACTGAAGGCTACAATGATAAGTAAATACCTCACACGAGACACCGTAGAGGTAATGCCTCCAGATCTTCAGCGCATGAACAATGGCTGCCAATTCTAAGTCATGAACAAGATAATTCTTCTCGTGAACTTTCAACTTCCGCGATGCATATTCAATCACCCTACCATCTTGCATTAATACTGCACCAAGCCCAATGTGAGATGCATCACAATATACTGTATAAGATCCTGAATCTATGGGTAATACCAACACTGGCGCCGTGGTTAAAGTAGTCTTGAGCTTCTGGAAGCTCAACTCACACTCGTCTGACCATCTGAATGGAACACCCTTCTGGGTTAGTCTGGTCAATGGTCTTTATATAGATGAAAACCCTTCCACAAACCGACGATAATAACCTGCCAAACCTAGGAAGCTCCGGATCTCTGTAACTGAAGTAGGCTTGGGTCAATTCTAAAAAGCCTCAATCTTCTTAGGATCCACCTTTATGCCTTCTGCCGATACAACATGCCCCAAAAAGGCAACCGAGTCTAACCAAATTCACATTTTGAAACTTTGGCATATAACTGATTATTCTTCAAAGTTTGAAGCACACTTCGAAGATGTTGCTCATGCTCCTCTCGACTACTGGAGTAAATCAAGATATCATCAATGAATACAACCATAAGAGAATCCAAATAGGGCTTGAACACCCGATTCATCAAATCCATAAATGTTGTGGGGCATTTGTCAATACAAATGACATCACTAGGAATTCGTAATTTCCATACCGAGTCCGAAAAGCTATCTTAGGGACATCAGATGCCCTAATCTTCAACTGATGGTAACCAGACCTCAAATCGATCTTCGAAAATACCTTGGCACCCTGAAGCTGATCAAATAAGTCATCAATTCTTGACAACACATATTTGTTCTTGATAGTGTCCTTGTTCAACTGCCGATAATCTATACACATCTGCATAGAGCCATATTTCTTCTTTACAAATAGTACTAGTGCACCCCAGGGCGAGACACCGGGTTTAATGAATACCTGATCAAGCAAGTTTTGTAACTGGTCCTTCAATTCTTTCAACTCCAGCGGGGCCATACGGTATGGTGGAATAAAAATGGGCTGAGTGCCTGGAGCCAAATCAATATAGAAGTCAATATCTCTGTCGGGTGGCATCCCCGGTAAATCCACAGGAAATACTTCTGAAAATTCATGAGCAACTAGTACTGAGTCCATAGAAGGAACATCCGCACTGGGATCGCAAATATAAGCCAAATAGGCTAGACACCCTTTCTCTACCATACACCGAGATTTCATATAAGATATAACCCTGCTAGAAGAATGACCAAGAGTTCCTTTCCACTCTAACCGAGGTAACCCCGACATGGCTAGGGTCACTGTCTTGGCATGACAATCCAATATAGCATGATAAGGTGACAGCCAATCCATACCCAAGATGATATCAAAATCTACCATGTAAAGAAGGAGAAGATCCACACTAGTCTCAAGACTACCGATAGTAACCACACGTGAATGATAGACATGATCTACTACAACAGAGTCTCCCACCAGTGTAGATACATACATAGAAGAACTCAAAGAATCACAAGGCACAACCAAATATGAAGCAAAATAGGAGGACACATAGGAATAAGTAGATCCTGGATCATGTAGAACTGAAGCATCTCTATGGCAAACTGGAATAATACCTGCGATCATAGCATCAGATGACTCGGCCTCAGGCCTAGCTGGAAAAGCATAAAATCGGGGCTGAGCCCCACCACTCTGAACTGCGTCCNGACGGCCTCTAACTGGCTGGCCTCCACCTTTAACGGTCTGACCTCCACCTCTAATGGCCTGACCTCTACCTCTAATGGCCTGACCTCCACCTCTAGCTGCCTGACCCCTATCTCTAGTTGGCTGAGCAGGCGATGAAGCAACCAGTGCCGGTATGATGGCACGAGAATCCTACCGAGGTCTGTTACTCGACAACGTAGGGCAATACCTCCTGATGTGACCAATGTTCCCACACCCATAACACCTATTTGATGCCGTGGCTGCCGAAGCTGAAGCTGACCCGAATGGGCCGGATAACTGCTGTAGTGACTCTGGAGTGGTGGTGCACTGATAGGAGCTGAATGTGCACTAAATGCTGGCTGCCCAGAGTAAGGCATAATAGGACCGTGACTACCTGAAGCACCGTAAGATGCCTGAAGCACTGAATGAAACGGTCTGGGAGGATGACCCCTACCAAAATTACCCCTACCTCCGGACGAGGCACCACTTAAACCACCGAACTGACGAGGCCTCTTATCAGACCTCTGCCCTTTCTCCCGTGTAAGAACAATCTCTATCCTCCTCGCGACATTAGCGATTGCCTGAAAAGTAATCTCACTTCCGATCTCCTTAGCCATCTGAAGCCTGATAAGGTGAGTGAGTCCCTCAATAAACCTCCTCATTCTCTCTCCCTCAGTAGGTAGTAAAAGGAGAGCATGCCGGGCTAAAATTGCTAACTCCATAAAACAGGACTCATACTGAGTAACAGTCATATTGCCCTGCTGTAGACACTCAAATTGCTTGCGATAATCTTCTCTTAGTGTGATAGGAAGGAACTTCTCCAGAAATAGCTGAAAGAACTGCTCCCAGGTAAGTGCAGGTGATCCAACTGGTCTGGTCAATGTATAATCTCTCCACCACCTCTTGGCGGAACCCGTCATCTAAAATACAGTAAAATCAACCACATTGGTCTCAACTATACCCATGTTCCACACCACCTTATGGCAGCGGTCAAGATAATCCTGTGGCTCCTCGGAAGGGGTACCACTAAAGTGAATGGGAAAGAGCTTAGTGAATTTATCTAGTCTCAATAAGTCCTCAAAAGACATGGCGGGCCTATCATTGGTCTGTGCCGCAATAACTGGCTGAACTACCCTAACTAGCGGGGCTGCTGGAGCCTGATGGGAGTAGTGGAAGTTTGTGCTCCTCCCCCAGCCTGTGAGACGGCTGGTGCCACTGGAAATGTACCATTCTGGGCCACGCCCTCCATAAGACTCACCAAACGGACTAGAGCATCCTGAAGCACTGGAGTAGCTATAAATCCTTCCGGGACCTTAACTGGTCCAACTGGTACATTCTAAACTGGAACCTCCTCCTGAAGATCCACCTGTGGTTCTACAACAGGTGCAGCTGTTCTAGCTCTAGACTGAGCTCTACCTCTGCCTCTGCCTCTACTTCGGCCTCCAGCACGATCTCGGCCTCGACCTCTACCCCTGGCCATAGTTGCCACCGGGGGCTGTGGTCGCTGTCCATCAGTAGATGTATTATGTGTTCTCACCATCTGCAAGAGAATAAGAGTAGAGTGGTTCAATCATCAATGACAGAATAAAATCATACGACAGAATAAGAAAGAAGTGATATTGTTCCTAAACTTCATAGCCTCTGAGAGATAAGTACAGACGTCTCCGTACCGATCCTGCAGACTCTACTAAGTTTGCTCGTGACTCGTGAGACCTATGTAACCTAGTGCTCTGATACCAACTATCACGAACCGAAATTCCCACCTTCGGGACCGTGATGGCGCCTAACATTTCACTTGCTAGGCAAGCCAAAGCTAGAATAATATTATCCATTTTTAAACAAATTTTAAATTTATTAATAATAAAGAAACAAATACGGAAGTAAAGTCTGAAATGTAGTGAATAATCCATAGAAATAACGGTGTCTAAATATCATCCCAGAATTGGTGTCACAAGTGCACGAGCTTCTAGAATAATACAAATAAAGGTCTAAATAAAATAAAGATGCCTGAAAACAAACACAAAGCTAAAGTAAAGTAGACGGGGACTTCAGAACTACAGACACCGTGTCGTTATACTTCAAGTCTCCTCTGGGTAGCTGGAATCTGAGCAAGTCTATGGTACGCCGCTGGGACCAACTCCGAAATTTGCACAAGAAGTGCAGAGTGTAGTATCAGTACGACCAACCCCATGTACTGGTAAGTGCCGAGTCTAACCTCGATGAAGTAGTGACGAGGCTAAGGCAGGTCACTTATATTAACCTGTACACAATAATAGTAATAACCACAATAATAGAATTAAATCAGGTAACTCATTTTTAATAGTTGAAGCCAACTCAGCAGTCATAACTAATTATTATTTCAATCAATTTTCGTTGCAGCGTGCAACCCGCTCCCACAATATATTCATTTTCAATCCTCCAATATATTATTTTTAATCAAGTATATATAGACTTTTAAATAAGTCTGTTGCGGCGTGCAACCCGATCCCCCAATATGGACTTTTAATAAGTCTGTTGCGGCGTGTAACCCGATCCCCCAATATAGACTTTTTATAAGTCTGTTGCGGCGTACAACCCGATCCCCCAACATGGACTGTTAATAAGTCTGTTGCGGCGTGTAACCCGATCCCCCAATATAGACTTCTTATAATTCTGTTGTGGCGTACAACCCGATCCGCCAATATAGACTTTTAATAAGTCTATTCCGGCGTGCAACCCGATACTCCAATATGGACTTTTAATAATTATGTTGTAGCGTACAACCCGATCCCCCAATATAGACTTTTAATAAGTTTGTTGCAGCGTACCACCCGATCCCCCAATATATTTAATCACTTACCAATTCTTATAAAAGAAATTGCCCAATAAATGCAACAATTAATATGAAATTATAAGACAACAAGCATACAATAATTATGATTTATTTATGAAATAGACAATGACAAGTAGTAATTTATTTTAGAAATCAGGGAGAAAATAGGTAGTGTCACACCTCCTTTTTCCCGAGGGGATAGGGGAGTTTTTCCAATTAAAGTAACATTAATCAAAATGAAATTATTTATTTAATTCAGAGTCGCCACTTGGAATAAGTTATGGTGTCCCAAGTCACCGATTTATTTTAAAATCCCAAATCGAGGAAATTTGACTCTATTATTTTGGTCTGTGAACACAGAAGACCGGGTAAGGAATTCTGTTAACCCGGGAGAAGGTATGAGGCAATCCCGAGTTTTATGGTTTTAGCACGGTCGTTTAACTAGTAATAATTGGCCTAATTATTTGATTATACATATTTGAAACCTATTGTGCATTTTTATCTTTTAACCGCTTTTAATATTTATGAAATTTGTTTGAACAAGTCGCGATGTCGCGTGCTTATTGTTTTTGTACACATTGCAAATCGCGTCACGTGAAACGCACCCACGATTTACAACATGTATTATGGTCGAGTCACGTGAAACGCACACTCGAATTGGGGATTATGTATCATGCCTATGCCACGGGAACCGTGCCCATAGTCATAATAATTTATTAATAAACGTGTCTAAAATAAACTAAGAATGTTCACAAGATGTTTATTTCCTAAAATTTGAGATGAGTGTGAGGCCATGAATTATGGATATGGAATTTTTGTGGAAGAGGCGTCACTTAGCTATTATCAACAGGTCACTAATTATAATGTGGAATTCTATCTTTTGTAATTAAAAAAAACAAAACTAAAGTTACAAATTAAAGTAATGGAATGGCACAATTTCCTTTATATTACCAAGAAGTAGTTTTAGGAGAGAGTTCGAAATTATGTTAAGTTAATTAACGTACTGATTATAAGAACCACAGTCGATTATCAAGATACTATCACCTCCTGCCGCTTCATCAAGACAACAAAATAATCTAAGGCATTCCACAATGCATCTGAGCAATACAAATAGGCTTGAAACGTATGAGAATATCAAGTAACTTGGCTAAATACACGATGAAACATGAAATTAGGCTAACTTTGCACCTAAATACATAAGCATCGAGAATTATTGAAGAAATGACCAACCCTCACTATACAGTGATTTTCTAAGTCCCTAAATAACATATTGATATAGTGCTTTGGCATTAACAAATATTAATCAAACAGAAGCTAAATTCGAATCAGGAAGAAGCTAAGCATCATAAACTCATATAACTGAAACTAAATCACTTAGACATTCAACTCGTTAAAACAGGGGAGAGATGGCTAGAAATGGACCTGAAACTCAAGAAATTCTTCAATGATTTGATAACGTAAATTTATACATAGAGAATTATTCTTCCAGCAACAGTGAAACCTCATCAACGAAACCCGAACTAGAGACCTCACCGTGAATCTCAATGAGCTCAATTAAGAACTTCGCTGCTAACAGAACTTCAAACCGAAATCGACGGCTCGAAATGACTCAACTCGAACTCATTGGTGATCTACGTTTTTGTGCTCTATTTTTGGTGTTTGGAGGTGTAGTTAACACTGGGATTTGGGGCTATTTTTGGACAGTAAATGCTGCGTTTTTCACTACCCCTTTTTGGAACTAGAACGTCTACATGAAGAAGAAGAAGAAGAAGAAGAAGAAGAAGAAGAAGGGCAGCAGGTGAAGAGTCTGGTTTTTGAGAGTGTAGCGGCGCCTTCTTTCTCCTAAAGCAGCTAGGTTCTTAGAGGAAGAAATGCGCAGCTATTTTAGGGGTGATAGTGCTCTGTTTTGTGTAGGTTGAGGCTGGCTTCCGAGTGTAGGGATTTAGGTTTTATTTTTATTATAAAAGGGTTGTGGGTTAGGGAATAGGTAAATGGGCTGAAGGGAGGAGTGGGCTGCCAGAAGTTGGGCTCAAGTTTGGGCCAAATTTGCCTTTAAAGTGGCCCTTTAATTCTACAAAGCTAAAATATTAATTTCTTTTCCTAAAATATCATACTATAAAAATGTAAAATTAATCCTAATTAATTAAAACAACTATGTTATGACATGAAACTATTTTGTTTTTTTTTGTATTTTCAAGGATTATACTAAAATAAAAAAAATGGGTTAAAAATAATATCTTTCTAAAAATACCTAATACCTGAATTAAATAGAAAAATCAAACTATTTTTTGTATTTTTTTAATTTTTGTGCTTTAAGATAGAATTAAAATTAATAATAAATTGAAAACCTATAGAAATAAACTCAAATAAATATTCTAAAAATACTAGGACTATTAAAGGTAATTCTAATGTATGGGTAAAAAATTACCTGCTTACAGCTGCCCCTCTTTGCTTGGAAACACAAAGTATTCTTGAGCAAAGAAACAAGTCAGCGATGTAATTGATTTCTGACCCGACACTTATTCAAAAAGATTGTGACCGAGCCTTGATATCTGAGCTGCCTACATATCCTTGGCTATAAAGGAATCAGGCCACGTGTAGTTCTGAAGTGATGGAGTGTGTGGATAGGATGAGAGAGTCGAGTGAGGTTCCGTCGAGGTTCCGATCCGCGGTCCCTGCCATTACATCATAAATTGAAAGCAAAAATTACATCAAAAATAAAAGAAAAATACAAGATTCTATCTACTTCTTGTCTTGAATCTTCCTTGAATCTCCACTTGATCCTTCACCTTGAAACTGAAAATTCACCCTATTCTTCAGGTGGGCATCCTGATGACTTGAATTTGAAGAAAACTGGAAGTTAACCATGTTCTTCAGGCGGGCATCATGCTGCTTGCACCTGAAATAAACTTGAACTTGAAGTAGACTTTAGCTTGCAAACCTTGTTCTTCAGGCGGCTCGTGCTACTCCTGATTTGAATTGAAAGGACTGGAGGTTACCCCTATTCTTCAGGAGGGATCCTGTTGTCTCTATCTTGACCTTGAAAACTGATAAGTTAACCCTGTTTTTCAGGCGGGCTCCTGATATCTAACTTGAACTTGAAAATTGAAAGTTGACCATGTTCTCCAGGCGGGCTCCTGATGCCTCTCTAACTTGAATTTGTAAACTGAAAATTGACCCTGTTCTTAAGGCAGGCTTCTGATGCCTCTCTAACTTGAACTTGAAAATTGAAAGTTGACCCTGTTCTTCAGGCGGGCTCCTGATGCCTCTCTAACTTGAATTTGTAAACTGAAAATTGACCCTGTTCTTAAGGCAGGCTTCTGATGCCTCTCTAACTTGAACTTGAAAATTGAAAGTTGACCCTGTTCTTCAGGCGGGCTCCTGATGCCTCTCTAACTTGAACTTAAAATAAATTTCCTCATTCTCCAGGTGAGCGCCTGATGCCTGAAATGAATTCCCTCATTCTCCAGGTGAGCGCCTGGTGACTTACATTTGAAATGAATTCCCTCATTCTCCAGGTGGGCGCCTGATGCTGACTTAAACCTGAAATGAATTCCCTTATTCTCCAGGTGGGCGCCTGATGTTGACTTAAAACTTGAAATGAATTCCCTCATTCTCCAGGTAGGCACCTGTACTGACTTAAAACTGAAATAAATTCCCTCGTTCTCTAGGTGGACGCCTGTGCTGACTTAAAACAGAAATGAATTCCCTCATTCTCCAAGTGGGCGCCTGATGTTGACTTAAAACTTGAAATAAATTCCCTTGTTCTCCAGGTGGGCGCCTGATGCCTTGAAATAAATTCCCTTGTTCTCCTGGTGGGTGCCTGATTTTTGACTTGAAACTGAAATGAATTCCTCGTTCTCCAGGTGGGCGCCTGATGACTTAAAACTTGAAATAAATTCCCTCGTTCTCCAGGTGGGCGCCTGATAACTTAAAACTTGAAATAAATTCCCTCGTTCTCCAGGTGGGTGCCTGATTTTGACTTATAATTGAAATAAATTCCCTCGTTCTCCAGATGGGTGCCTGATGACTTAAAACTTGAAATAAATTCCCTCATTCTCCAGGTGGGCGCCTGATGACTTAAAACTTGAAATAAATTCCCTCGTTCTCCAGGTGGGCGCCTGATGACTTAAAACTTGAAATAAATTCCCTCGTTCTCCAGGTGGGTGCCTGCTAACTTAAAACCGAAACAAATTCCCTCGTTCTCCAGGTGGGCGCCTGATTTTGACTTAAAACTGAAATGAATTCCCTCGTTCTCCAGGTGGGCGTCTGATGACTTAAAACTTGAAATAAATTCCCTCGTTCTCCAGGTGGGCGCCTGATGACTTAAAACTTGAAATAAATTCCCTCGTTCTCCAGGTGGGCGCCTAATTTTGACTTATAACTGAAATAAATTCCCTTGTTCTCCAGGTGGGTGCCTGATGACTTAATACTTGAAATAAATTCCCTCGTTCTCTAGGTGGGCGCCTGATGACTTAAACTTGAAATGAATTCCCTCATTCTCCAGGTGGGTGCCTGATACTACAACAAAATAGACAAAACAAAAGAAACTTTTCTGCCCCAGTTTGCACTAGGAAGATTTGTGAGTTGTTAGAAGAACTATAAATCACCTATGCTATTGATGAATGATGCAATTATGAGAGTAACATTGAAGACTCGACTAGGATATGCGTCTCCTAAAGAAATAAAAATTTGAAAAAACCAAACTAGGAAGTGCGTCTCCTAAATTTGAGATTGAGCTTGCGGAAAACTATAAACTAAGCTTGACTAAACTAAAAACTAACCCTATTCTCCAAGCGGGACCCCTGATTGCAAGAAAACTAAAGATTGATAACTTAAGAAAACTAAAAATTGACCCTTTTGTAATCCAGACTTCCCTTTTTTAAAACTTATTATCCTAGGAGAAAATTCATCAGACTAGGTATTGTTTTTTATGGTATCTTAGGAGAAAGATTCATCAGACTAAGATTTTAATCTAGGAGAAAGTTCATCAGACTAGGTCTTCTATCTTAGGAGAAAGATTCATCAGACTAAGAATTTGATCCTAAGAGAAAATTCATCAGATTAGGTCATCTTCTTTTGTTATCTTAGGAGAAAGATTCATCAGACTAAGATTTTGATCCTAGGAGAAAATTCATCTGACTAGGTCTCTTTTATTTTTGGTATCTTAGGAGAAAGATTCGTCAGACTAAGAATTCTATCCTAGGAGAAAGTTCATCAGACTAGGTCTTCAATCTTAGGAGAAAGATTCATCAGACTAAGATTTCGATCCTAGGAGAAAGTTCATCAGACTGGGTCTCTTTTTTATTATCTTAGGAGAAAGATTCATCAGACTAAGACATTAATCCTATGAGAAAATTCATCAGACTAGGTTTTCTATCTTAGGAGAAAATTCATCAGACTAAGATTTCGATCCTAGGAGAAAGTTCATCAGACTAGGTCTTCAATCTTAGGAGAAAGATTCATCAGACTAAGACATTAATCCTATGAGAAAATTCATCAGACTAGGTTTTCTATCTTAGGAGAAAATTCATCAGACTAAGATTTTGATCCTAGGAGAATGTTCATCAGACTATGTCTTCTATCTTAGGAGAAAGATTCATCAGACTAAAATTTCGATCCTAGGAGAAAGTTCGTCAGACTAGGTCTCTTTTTTGTTATCATAAGAGAAAGCTTCATCAGACTAAGTTTTCTATCTTAGGAGAAAGGTTCATCAGACTAAGATTTCGATCTTAGGAGAAAGTTCATCATACTAGGTCCCTTTTTTATGGTATCTTAGAAGAAAGATTCATCCGACTAAGATTTCTATCATAGGAGAAAATTCATCAGACTAGGTTTTCTATCTTAGGAGAAAACTTCATCAGACTAAGATTTTTATTGGGAGAAAATCCATCGGACTAGGACTTTTTATTCTAGGAGGAAAAATGTGAAGAGCAATGGAAACATTTTATGCACACTAGTAAGACAGATAAAGGCAAAGATTTGAGAAACTTCCTTTTGTCGGCTCTTCTCTTCTTCTTTTTTTGTTCTTTCTTTTCTTCTCTTTTTTTTTGAACCAACTTCCTTGCACTGCTTTGTTGCTATTTCAAACAAAGAAATTTTTGTCAGTTTTAAAAGTGGCGGTCGGTTTGTGGCCTTGAGTCTTAGGAAGCTTGGCTTTTGCTCAATCAACTTGAGTCAGTTTCAAGAGACTTTTTGTTTTACATCAACCCTGATCGTTTTACACCCAGTACCATTTGTATTTGTGGCTCAATCAGCCTTATCCCAACTGGAGATCTTTGCTTAGGTGACCTTTTCTATGTCTTGAATGTCTTTCTGCTTTTTGAGCAATTTGTCTACCAGAGAGAATCACCAATTATCTTTGCTTGCGCCCAGTAGGTTGACAAGAGTCTATTGGGGGCAAACATTTTCATAAACCCTCAAGGCATGTTGACAGTAACGAACTAAGTGTGCTGGCCAAATTTACTTTGTACAACTGAAAAGCTGGTAGCAGATTTTGAAATCTTTTCTTGCTTGTCTTGACAAGGACTGACTCAGAGTGAAGGACACAATGATGCAAAGAAACAAGTATTAACAAGAAATGCCCCTGTCGGAAGGACAGAAGGAAGAGTTTTTTTTTCTATTTTTTATTTTGCGATAACTAGCCTTAATGATCATGACATGCATTTTGGACTTAACAGTCTGATCTATCAAACTAACCAAATCTTCCCTTTTACCATTCTTATGACTTTGAAGTCGGGCTTGTTCGTGCCAATCCTTTGCATCAGCTTCACGACTCATTTTTGACTAATGGTGCCCCGATGGGTTTTCACCAACAAGTCTCTCTCATTTATTCATCTCTGCTTACCGTCGTCTTACAGTGCCCGTGAGGGTTTTCACTAGTAAGACTCTCTCATTGTTTTCTTCTTTATTTTTATTTTTCTTTTGCTTTCTAGTGTGAGAACATTGACAGTGTTCTATGCGTGTGACAACTGTTGCTCATTGCATGCGTCTCTTGGCATTCTTGAAGGCATATCGGGATGTCTTTATTTGGAAGGTATTTGGATAAGGTTAGAAAGAAAGGACGGCATGAAGGCTCAAAGTAGACTCAAAATGAGGGGTTGTAGACTTACAACTCTTGGAATCGACTCTTTCAAAAGTGAAATGAAATCTTTGCCCTAGTTTCAAATACTGAGAATTTTGGATTTGTTTTTTTTGAATTCTTATTTGGTTGGACTGAACCGTGTAAGGCTGCCTACGTATCCTTTTTTAAAGGAATCAGGTCAAACGTAGTTCAAACCTCTGAACTAACTAATTTTTTTCATCTTTCTTTCTTTTTTTTTCCTTTCTTTTTTCTCATTTTTTCCTTCTTTCTTCTTTTTTTTTTGTTTTCAAAACAAACTGCCCCAGCTTCTATTTTCTAGGGGCATGGACCTTCGAATGTTCTTTTTTCTTTTTCTTTTTCACTTGAACTTTCTAAGAGTTTTCCCAGTTTGTACTTTGGGAGCATGAACTTTTATTTTCATTTTTGTTTTTTGACTTTTGACTCTAAACTTGATTCCAAAAGAGGGTGATCAAAGAAAATAACACAGGCTCAAAAGGTGTAACAAAGGGTATAAAGTATTTGGGTAGCAGAACAATGGCCTCCTAGCCTCTAGAGTGCCAATCATGGTTTCCTTTCGCGACACAGCATTGATGAACATGTCTGTCTTCTTGGTGCGTCGTGGTCGGAAGACACTTTTCACCCATTAATGTCAAACTTTCCAACAAACTTCAATTGATTCTTCCTCAAACCCGACTTTCACAATGATTTGAAGGTAAAGATCATTAACCTCCATGGGTCATTTTATTCGAGATTAATTCCAAAGTGTTAACTCTTTATTCATCCTCAAAAGTTTCTTTTTCTCATTTATCCACTTTNCGGACATCATATTTTGAAAATAATCTGGCTCTTGAGCCTGAAGGAAGACAGTGATTAGCTCGTGATCATCCATGTGTGGCTTAACTATAGCTTCTTGCTCTCTCCATTTAATGGCATATTCCCTGAAACTTTCAGTTGGTTTCTTCTTCAAGTTTGAAAGGGAATTGCGGTCTGGGGTGATATCGATGTTGTATTGGAACTGTTTGACAAAGGCCTGGGCCATGTCATCCCAGACATGCCAGTGAGAGGTCTCTTGATCCATAAACCATTCAGAGGCTACCCCTGTCAGGCTTTCCCTGAAATAAGCCATTACTAGTTCTTCTTTTCCCTCCACACCTCTTAGCTGATTGCAATACCTTTTCAGGTGGGCTATGGGGTCTCCGTGTCCATCATACTTTTCAAATTTGGGAGTCTTGAAACCAAGTGGCAAACGAACACCGGGGAACATACATGGATCCTTGAAGGCAATACTCTTCTGACCTANAAAATTCTGCATGCATGTCATATCACTAAAACTAGCGGGAAAAGAACTAAGCATGGAATGACACAAAAGGACAAACTATATTTCATTGAGTAAACAACAAGACAAATAACCTAAAATCCGAGTTACAACCCTAAAATAACCCGGCTAATGAAAATAGCAACAAAACGGACAGACAAGGCTCACACAAACAAAATAGAGGGATAGAAGCGTTTGACTCAATAAAACAAATAAAAGTTGGATCACACCCTGGAATAACCCAGATAATAGAAAAAACATCAAAACAAGCTACCAAAATTCCTTCCTAGTGAGGAGGGAATGACTTTTCAATTACTAAGCTTGACATTTAGCCACAAATTTACTCATCAGAATCACATGCCCTTCTCCAATTTCAGTCGGCAAGTTCCCGAGAGGATTCTCATACTCCATGTCACCACACATCATCCCCACAAAGTGTGCATCATCATGTGCATGTAAAGGATTCTACGTGATATTCTGGGTGTCATTATCTTGGATCACAATCAGTTTTTCCTGGATCATCCTTTCTATTTCTTTTTTCAAATCCCGACAACTTTCAACATTGTGCCTCTGGGCATTGGAATGGTATTCACACCTTTTAGAAGGGTCAAAGCTTCTTGCACGTGGGTCCACATGATTTGGAGGAATAGGTGCAATCATGTCATAATGCTTTAATTTCTCAAACACACTTGCATAGGACTCTTCTATTGGTGTAAACTTATCTTTCAACCTTTGTTCCCCTCTATACCCCTGGCTTGGATGTGGGTTATAGGGCACTTGAAAATTTTATAAAGATTGGTGGAGATTTTGCAGTGCTGGTGCTCGCCTTCTGGGGTGTCTTGGTGGCTGGACAACATACTGAAGTGGAGCAATAGAGTATTGTGGGTTCTGAGGTGGATAGTAGTGCTC